>PVJS01051127.1:0-14081 GCA_004027185.1 Glis glis | reverse complement strand
CCTTTTTTTTTTTTTTTGCGGTACCGGGGATTGAACCCAGGGGCATTCTACATCGAGCTATACCCCTGGCCCTATTTTTTATACTTTATTTTGAAACCGGTCTCACGAAGTTGTGGAGGGCCTCACTAAGCAGCTGAGGCTACCTCCGAGCTACACCCCTGGCCCTATTTTTTATATTTTATTTTGAAATCGGGTCTCACAAAGTTGTGGAGGGCCTCACTAAGCAGCTGAGGCTGGCCACGAACCCGGATCCTCCGGTCTCCGCCTCCCAAGTACTGGGATTACAAGCGTGCACCACCATGCCCGGCAAGCATCCCTGATTTTTAGGACAGGATGTACTTTATAGTAAAGACTATAAAGTACTATATAGTAAAGAATGAATGTCTATTAAAGTAATTACATGGTAATAAATATCAAGACTATATTTATATTCAGAGTCTTTGAACTCTGTATCTATAAATACAAATTTTAAATAGTTCCTTAAACTTATTTCTAGATAGGAAATTAATTCATGCAATATATTGCAGTTCTGAGATGTTTTGAAAACTTAGCTGTGTTGGATATTTTATTTAGTCAAACATGCTTAGGGTAGAATTAAAGGAGAACTGTTGTAGTTCTGCATTACTTTGTCACTACCTGAGAAGGTTCTTACGGTCAACTATAGAAGAAATCTCAAAGTGTGTCAACTTCTGGCCTTCTTATTGGATACTTTTAACTCATCGTCTCAGGTTTTCATTTCTGCAGATATTTCAATTAAATTGACACAAGTGCATTAAAATTGGTTGGACATCAAAATATAGAGCTTATATATATATATATATATTTCATATATGTATATGTATTTCAGATGCTCTAACCATCATCTGTTATTTTTCTCAAAGGTAGAGCTGTACAAACATAGTATTTATTTCAAAGTGACCCTAAATGGTATATTTGTTGTTGAGTTTAAGTTTTTCATAGGTGTCCTATGTGTAGGATGATGGGACAGTAATGGATTAACATTGGCTATGTTTTGTGATATCTATATAGAACAAAGTGGATTTGAAAGATATCACTAGGTATGAAATGTAATGTTGTTAATTTTCTGCTTCCAGATTAGGGAACATTTTTGATCATTTTCCTTCCTTTTCTATTAATGGTTGAACTTACTTTCGAAGGTGACTATAGACATAATTTTATGAGCAAACTCCCCGTTTCTCTGTGTTCATGGCAGCTTTTGTTGAGTATCTAGGATGTCAGTTGCTGCTACTAGGTCTGGCCTCTTTTTTGCTGTTTGGTTTTGATCTGTCTTACCTTCTTCGGACATTTGCCTCTCCTTGGTCTGTTGCCATGAATTTTCATATATAAAATGATTAAGTATGACCTTTAGGGTTTTTTTGAAGTAAAGTTTTAGGGATTGTACAGCCATTTTTGATTCACATCTCTTTCACAAATACAATTTGTAGAGATTAGTGCTGTCTTTGTGTGTGCCAGGCACTGTGTCAGTGCTTTTCAGTTGTCTTCAGAATCACAGATAGGGAATTGAAGCTCTGAGAGGTTGAATGGCTTTTCAAGGTCTTATCAGCTAAGTGGCAGATGCCATCCCAGAGGCCTCGATCCTAACCACTAAGCTTCATTTTCTGCCTAAATTCAGCTCTGATTACAAGTGTATTTGTGGCAGTAAGTGTAATATATGAAAATCATACTTATATTTGAATACATCAACATTAATTTAAAAATCAAACATTTGTATTTCATTAGCAGGTCTTAACTTTTTTATTTTTATTTTTGGTACTAGGGATTGAACCTAGGGATGTTTTATCCCCAAGGTACGCCCGCTTCCCTTTTTATAATTTGTTTTATTTTAAAACAGGGCCTCGCTAAGTTGCTGAGGCTGGCCTGGAACCTGCAATCTTCCTGTTTTAGCCTCCGAAGTACTGGGGTTATAGGTGTGTGCTATTAAACTGTGACATGTGATAACTTAATGACTGCCTCGAAGATACAAAGTTCTACTCAGGACTTTAATTTCGGACCACTTTTGAGGGACCCAGGCATGAGGGATATCCATTTGCATTTCTTTTTCCATTGTAAACATAGTATATTATGAACCAGCATTCTTTCTCTATTGCAGCATTAGAATTTTTAGGTTATAGGTGACATTTGTGGTTCATTGGGCAAATCACCTTTCCCTCAAAGGACAGATTTTATAAAATATAGTGACTGTAGAATTACTCAGAACCCTTATCTTAAAAGGATTGATAATTTCTATCTCTGGGGAAAATTTTATTTAAGAAATGAAGTGGTACAGCCTTGAGGTTGGAGCAGACTTGGTTCAGACAGAACTTGAGCTTCTCTTATTTAGTTCATTTTCAAGGCTGAGTAGAACATATGTAAAAATATTTTGGGTCTTAAAAAAGTTAATTTTATTGAATATACCTTTAGATTTTTTGTGTGTGTGGTACTGGGGTTGAACCCAGGGGCATTCTACCTCCGAGCTACACCCCCAGCCCTATTTTTTATTCTTTATCTTGAAACAGGGTCTCACTAAGTTGCGGAGGACCTCACTAAGTAGCGGAGGACCTCACTAAGTAGCTGAGGCTGGCCGCGAACCCAGCTCCTCCTCCTGTCTCAGCTTCCTAAGTACTGGGATTACAAGCGTGCGCCACCACGCCCAGCTTAGATTTTCTTTTGAAACCATGATCAATTGCATTTCCACAGACTTTCCAAAGGGATTGTATCTATGAGTTAAAATGCAAATTCCAGATTTGAATATATGGAAGAGGGAATTATGTAGTTTGAATTAAAAAGGCAAAATTCATTAAACACACCAAACTGTGCTTTTTAATCCATAGTTAGGTCATTATTTCCATGCCAGTCTCACATTTTAAGCAGTTTTAAAGTTTGCCAATAAAATTTACTTGGCATTGATAATCAAAACAGGAGCAAGAGTTAGGTAAATCTGCTTGACAATATAACCTTGAAATGTAATTTTCCTTTCACTACGGAAAGTTGAACTCACTGTGAATTTATATAGACTCTAGATTTATTTATAAGTGTATTTTCTTTATGCCGGAAGATTTGGGGTGGAAGGACAGGGTAAGTGTGGGCAGGCGAAGAATTGTTCACCCATACTAGGTATAGCCCAATTCTTCAGTCCTAACATAAGCATAGTATGCTTCATGGGTTACTGAGAGACCCTGTTGTTATGTACTAAATCTATGTACTGAAAATTGTGTTAAGCATATTGAGGCATAAAGGAAAATTTGACCATATTGGATATGACATGATTGAAGGTACCTTTCAAGTGAATGTTCATTGGGTTTTGTATCCCCTCTTTGTTCATAGGTGTGAGGAGATTTGTGATTACATACCTGATTTTTTTTTTTTTTTTGTGGTACCGGGGATTGAACACAGGGGCATTCTACCTCCGCGCTACGCCCCCGGCCCTATTTTTTTTATACTTTATTTTGAGACCGGGTCTCACGAAGTTGCAGAGGGCCTCACTAAGTAGAGAGAGAGAGAGAGACGGAGAGAGAGAGAGAGGGTGTGCGCACGCGCGTGCGTGCGCGAGCTGAGGCTGGCCGCGAACCCGGATCCTCCGGTCTCTGCCTCCCAAAGTACTGGGATTACAAGCGTGCACCACCACACCCGGCCCAACATTTGCATCCTTTTTTTTTTTTTTTGCGGTACCGGGGATTGAACCCAGGGGTGTTCTACCTCCACGCCTGGCCGTACATACCTGATTTTAACTGAGCAATTTATATAGAGTCCCATAAAGATTGGCAGCTCTAGCACTTGAACTATAGATATCAGGCTTTGAACATTGTCTACTGAAAGTAGTAATATAAACTAAAATTTACTATCTATATCTATCTATATATCTATATCTATGTATGTATCTATGTATGTATGTATGTATGTATCTATCTATCTATCTATACTTTGCTTTAGGCCGAATCTGCCCATGTTTAATTATATCACTAATTTTGTGGTAGTTCCTTCAAAAGTCAGCATAGTTGACACTGTGGTCTAAAAAATAAGTTTTTTTTTGGACACTTGACAAAAAAACCCAGTCATTTAACTATTTAGAATAGAATCCCAGTCCTAGTCTCCCAGGATGTATTCCTCCACACTTCATGTGTAGCATGGGCTCCTGAACGCGGAACAATATAGGCTTGCTGTAGTTGAAATTACCTTCTTTGTGTGTGTGTGTGTGGCACTGGGGACTCAACCCAGGGGCATTCTACCTCCAAGCTACACCCCCAGCCCTATTTTTATTCTTTATTTTGAAACAGGGTTTCACAACGTTGCAGAGGGCCTCAGTAAGTAGCTGAGGCTGGCTGCAAACCCAAGATCCTCCTGTGTCAGCCTCCCGAGTACTGGGATTACAAGCGTTCGCCATCACACCCAGCTGAAATTACCTTCTGATAGGTGCTATCAACAGAAAGCCATCAGTAACAGTCCAATTTTTAAAGCATTTTTAACATTTTTGTCTGCTTTTCTCTGCATACATTTTAGTATGAACAGATTGACTTGACTTAATTTCCCCCATGAAACTAAATTCATTCAACACTATAATCCCTTTTCTCTCTTCCCATTCATATTCCTGTAGGCCATCCCTTGGTCAGCCATCCCCACTTCCTTCCAACCCTCCTTCCTTTCAGAGACATATTGTGTTAGCCTAAATGCTGTGGGAAACAAAGAAGGATCACCAAAAATCATTAGGAATATCAGTGTGAGTTTAACTCCACATTTCCTTTTTTTTTTTAATTGTGTTTTTGTGTTTTGAGGTACTGGTGATTGAACCAAAGGGCATTCTACCTCTGAGCTATACCCTGGTCCTATTTTATTTTTTGTTTTGCAACAGGGTCTCACTATGTTGCTGAGGCTGGCTGTGAACCTGTGACCCTCCAGTCTCAGCCTCCCCAATACTAGGAATACAAACACGCACAACCACACCCAGGTCATCTTTCCTTGTTAATGTTTTTGTCTTGAATTTTGTTTTCTGATTGTGCTTGTGTGTGTCATGCTGGAGATTGAGTGCTAAGTATGCCTTCTACCACTAATCTATATTCCCAGCCCCATTTTTTTTAAGAAAAATAAAAAAACCCTAAGCATTGGTTTATGAGTTGTTTGTCTAATCATATTCAAAGTCTTAATCCAGCTATATGAATAGAGCTTAAGGTAATACCAACAATAACAGAATGCAGTCTTTCATAAGTAAGTGTGTTTGTATAGAGTAAGCAGTGCTTGCTTTCAGAATGTGCCCTTGGGAAGGCACACACCTCTTAAGGTAGGTGTGTTGTGTTTAGTGAGGCTGAACCAACCACAGAATACAGACAGTCTTCATTTAGAACATTGGCTTTGGTGTTCCCCTATGGACAGAGAAGCAGGATGGTATTAGTAAGCATATGTTATAGTTAGATATAGGATGTCCCCTGAAGAATTCTTGTATTAATGTTCACAGTTGATATAAGTAAGTCAGGAGGGTTGTGATGGATTTACTGGTTGTAACCTAGGCAGGTGCGGTGTGACTGGAGGAGGTGGGTCCCTGGGAGTGTGTCCTTGGGAATGCGCTCGTTTCCTTGAGCCCCTTGCTGGCTCTCTGCTTCTGGCCTGTGTGATGTGAGAGCAGAGCTTTGCTGTCTCCCTCTCTCTGCTTCCTGCTGCCATGCTCTGAGCTCCACAGACCTGGCCTGACATGGCCTGAAACTCTGAAACCCCCAAACTGTGAGTCAGTCAGTCTACCTTCCTTTAAGTTGTGTGTGGCCAGGCATATTGGGTCACAGCAGTGAGAATGTTGACGGAGACAGCATGTCATTGCTGAGAATACATGAGAAATATGGGAGAACTTGATTGTTCTACCTAAGTTGTGGAATAGCAAAATCTATATAGTTATAAAAAATAATTAAAAAACTCATTTTTTGATTAAATGCATAAGGTTGTTTCTTGGAGTGTTAAGAGAACTAAGTTTCACTTTAGAGCTTATTTTAAAAAGTGAGAAGTCCAGTGTGGTGGTGCACCTCCGTCATCCCAGTATTTGGGAGGCTGAGACAGGAGGATCACAGGTTTGAGGCCAGCCTCAGCAACTTTGCTAGACCCTCAGAAACTTAGTGAGACCTGTTGCAAAATAAAAAATACAATAGGGCTAGGGGTATATATGCTCAGAGGTATAATCACCCTGGGTTCAATCCCTAGTACTACCAAAAAAAAAAAAAAAAGAGAAAGAGCAACTTTTTTCTCAGTTGATATTTTATAAGTATGATGTGTCGGCATAGCTGGTATTTTTTGAAAGTAATTAAGGAACGTGTTACCTTTTTATATCTTACATAGCTCTTTTGAGCAAGCATGTCTTAGAAGAGGCAGCACTCATGTCCATGTCTTCTGAGGACATTTGGGAGTGCCATTCTCAGCTGTGGTTTTCTGTACTGGAGAAGAAGAACATTTATGCGTTAGGATTGGAGGTGGTGGTTTGCAAGTTGTTAGTGAAAGGTATATTCTCCTACTTTTTGTCATTGGCCCTTAGATTTCAATCCAGGCTTGTGTATTCTACTTTTATGGATGGTGGAGTTGTTAGCTTCAGGGACCAGGTCTGTGACAAGCAGAATTTCACATAAATGCTACCATAGTAACTTTAAAAATTTGGCATTTGATTTGGGTCAGGTAGTAGGATTTTTATTTTTTTGCGGTACCGGGGATTGAACCCAGGGGCGTTCTACCTCTGAGCTACACCCCCGGCCCTATTTTTTATACTTTATTTTGAAACTGGGTCTCAAGAAGTTGCGGAGGGCCTCACTAAGTAGCTGAGGCTGGCCGCGAACCTGCAATCCTCCAGTCTCAGCCTCCCCAGTACTGGGATTACAAGTGTGCGCCACCATGCACGGCTTAGTTTATCTTTGAAGCTCAAATCCATATATCTTATTCTCATATGTTTACAACATCTAGATAAAAGGGATAAGTTAAGCATGTATTTATGAAATTACCCATATTTATAAAATTAAGTAGGTTTTTTTTGTGCTTCTTTGGCATTAGGATATAGATGTTTCTCTTGTGACTTCTGTTGCTAACTTGAGACTTGGTATAACTGGAGAAAACCAGAGGAAATAATAGTAAGCTTTGCAAATTTTGGTTTTAACTTAATTCCATGCAGTAGATTGTCTAAACATTGTCTGCTATTTTGTGAATGATTCATGAATGTCTGCAATCAATGGAAATGGATTTTTTGGCCTAGTCATAGCTACATTTCTACCTTCCCATTCAAGAAAAGCAAAGGGGGTGAGGGAGAGAAAAAAGTATATAGCATTTAATAATTATGGAGTATAGCTAAGTGGGGAGTCAAACATACAGTGTAAATGTTTGTAGTACAATTTTGGAGGCTCTCTCATATGACTCATGGAGTCATGTATGACTCCATGCAGGAATGCTTTTGTGGTACTATAATCTACAGAATTACTTGTCTTCATTACTTTTTAGAAACATAAAACGGATTAGTTTGAGGACTTCCTTTTCTTCAAACCAATAGTTTTGGTCTTTTTGGTACCATTTATAATATAACTTCCATGAGCAGAAGTCATATATTTAAATTTTTGTAATTTCAACCTAAAGAACTGGACATTTGTGGCCTTCAGTGTCACACAAATCCCAGCACAGTTTTATGTGAAAAGGACTTGAAAAGCGGGGTCGCTGTGCTGCGCCGGGGAGGGCTGCAGTGGAGGAATGAGTGGGAAAGCTTATAGAGGATCCACCAGTGCTGTCCACGTGCACGGGGAGCTTCACGGCTGTACCTCAACTCTGAAAGAATACCATCATAATTATTGAATTGATGACTTCAACAAGAATAGACAGAGTGGTGGTTAAACAGTTGATCTCTCAGTTTCTCTTTGTCATTAAAAAAGCTATCTGACCTAAGATTAGTAAGTTTTATTATAGTCCAGAAAGTAACTTCTGCTTCCTGAGTTGTAATATGGATTGTGAAAATTGAGGATCATTTTGAACTGTATTTTTAAAATTATATCATAGCTATTCAATGTTAAATATATTTGAATAGAATAGAAATTCTGTTCTAAAGTAAAATTCCTTTCACTTAATTAAATATCTGTTGGGCAAATTTGTTTGATTTCATGAATCTCTTATTAATGTACAACAGATACTGTTTTATTAACCCAGTAGAATCTAGATTTTAGATTTTCTGTGTAACTAGATGCTTTGGGACAATTCAATTTTTCTCTGATGTGGAGGTTAGATGTTGAATGTTGCTACTGTTTCATAGTATCCACAATATTTCCTAAAATATTATCTATCTAACATGTAAATTGCTAATTCTTTGAACTTGTTTACTGATATACTTATACTATATATCAAAGTCAGATTCTAGCCCTCCTTTTTAAAATATCTTTTGAAACTATAATATGATAGTCTTTTGCAAAATACTATTGTTGTCTTTTTTTGGTATTGGGGATTGAACCCAGTGGCACATTCAACCTCCAAGCTACATGCTCAGCCCTTTTTTATTTTTTTATTTTGAAACAGGATTTCACTAAATTGCTGAGGGTCTCACTAAGTTGCTGGGGCTGGCCTCTAACCTGCCATCCTCCTATCTCAGCCTCCCAAGTACTGGGATTATAGGCATGCATCACCATGCCCTGTTACTGTTATCTTTTAAATATGTTTTTATTTGACATATTCTAAATACCAAAGCATTGTGTTTATTTCCAATAGTATAGCTTTCTCTCTTCTTCTTCTTCTTTTTTTTTTTTTTGTGGTGCTCAGGATTAAACCCAGGGGCATTCTACCTCTGAGCTACAACCCCAGCCCTACCTATCTATCTATCTATCTATCTATCATCTCATCTTTCTATCATCTATGGTATTGGCGATTGAACTCAGTGGCATTCTACCTCGGAGCTACACCCTCAGCCCTATTTTATCTTTCTTTTGAAACAGGTTCTTGCTAGGTTGATGAGAGTCTCACTACTTGCTGAGGTTGTCCTCAAACCTGCGATCTTCCTGTCTCAGCCTCCCAAGTACTGGGATTACAGGTGTGCACTGCCACACCTGGCTTCTCTTTGTTTTGAAACAGGGTCTTCCTAGGTTATGAGAGTCTCCCTAAGTAGCTGAGGCTGGCCGTGAACTTGCGATCCTCCTGTCTCAGCCTCCCAAGTACTGGGATTACAGGCGTGCGCCACCACACCTGGCTCACCACATCTTTTTAATCCCAGAGCTAAATGCTGACTGCCGCGTTGGCTGCCGTCCTCACAGGTGCTTTGCCCAGGGTATTTATCTTCAAGTCCCTGTACCATGGTATAGGACTTCCACACCAAGAGCCAGGCTCTTCCTCACTCCTTGATCCTTTATGTTTTAGGGATAGAAAATAAGAGTTGTTGTTCCAATAAATTTGGTATCTTTGGTTTATTGTGATATTTCTACTTTAGATTCCTTGTTTTTAGTGGGAGGATTGAACTCAGGGCAGTTCTGCCACTCACCTTTTTTTTTCATCCCCAGCCCTTTTTATTTTTTATTTTGAAATGGTCTCTCTTAGTTACCGCATGTTGGCCTCGAACCTGTGATCCTTGTGTCTCAGCCTCCCGAGTACTGGGAATACAGGCATGTACCACTGTGCCCTGCTCAGGTTCCTTATAATTAAGTCTTTTTTTTTTCTTACTGAAGTCTCTGTTGACTAAGGTTCCTTTTTCCTACTAAAATTTAAGGATTGATTATGAAAGTAATATACCTAATAATTTATTTATGTACCACAGTGAGGTTTTATGAGGGAAAATATTCACAAACGTTTTGAAGCTGAGATAAATATAGGTTAACTAGAAAAGCAGAGAAAGAGAAAAGACAAACATTTACTGTTACTCTTGGCCTTTACATGTGTTATATCAATTTAAACTCTGGATAAGTTCTTAGAACTTGAAATATGTTCAAATTATGTCTAAATTCTCCTTGAAGTTGAGTCTGAACCCCTTTAATTTGAAAACCTTGTGTTTTATATGCTAGGCAATAGCGTATAGTGCAACAGAAATTTGTGTCTTACAACTCATCTGGTGTGTGTGTATGTGTGTGTAAGTGTGTGTGTGTGTGAACACGTGTGTGTGTGTGTGTGTACACATGTGTGTGTACACATGTGTGTACTCAGGAAGTTCTACCTCTGAGCTACACTCCTAGCCCTATTTTATTTTGAAACAGGGTCTCACTAAGTTGCTGAGGCTTGACCTTCAACCTGTGATCCATCCTCCTGTCTCAGCCTCCTAACTATTGGGATTATAGGCATGCACTATAAATTACTATAAATTGCTTTAAATCGAATCTTTTTTGTTTTTCCGGGGAGGCTGTAGCACATGCTAAGCAAGCATTGTACCACTGAGCTGCATTCTCAGCCCTTAGTTGAATCTTGTAGCAATTGCAGAGACATTTTGTGCCTTCTGCCATGTTGGTTAAGTGGGAAAAATAGTTCTGGTTTCCAAAACAGCAAGGAAACATGAACACAAATCATATGTTATCAATATTTTTGTACCTTTAGTGCAACAGTGTTATCACAGTGTTTCAGTCATAGTGCAAATACAAAAGATAATTCTCCAATCTTAAAGATTGTGTTGTGTGCTGTGGCGAATCAGGTAGTATTCTTTGTGTGTTTACTTATTTATTTTATTTATTTATTTATTTATTTTGCGGTACTGGGGACTGAACCCAGGGGCGTTCTACCTCCGCGCTACACCCCCGGCCCTATTTTTTATACTTTATTTTGAAACCGGGTCTCACAAAGTTGCGGAGGGCCTCAATAAGTAGAGAGAGAGAGAGAGAGAGAGAGAGAGAGAGAGACAGAAAGAGAGAAAGAGAGAGAGCGCTGAGGCTGGCCGCGAACCCGGATCCTCCGGTCTCTGCCTCCCAAAGTATTGGGATTACAAGCGTGTGCCACGCCTGGCTCTCTTATTTTTTTTTTTTTTTGTGGTACTGGGAATTGAACCCAGGGACATTCTACCTCTGAGCTACATCCCCAGCCCTATTTTGTGTTAGTTTGAAACGGTCTCACTAGGTTGATGAGAGTCTCACTATTTGCTGAGGCTGTCCTTGAACCTGCAATCCTCCTGTCTCAGCCTCCCAAGTACTGGGATTATAAGCGTGCGCCACCACGCCTGGCTTGCATGTTTATTTAGATAATCCTTAAAGAAGCCGGGAAAGTAGCTGCTATTATGATCCCATTTTAACATTGAGGAAACAAAGGGACGGGGTGGCAAAGTGACTGTCCAGTGATGTGCTTTTCATTTAATTAGCTAGTTGGAGGCTGAATTGGGGTTTAAACCCAGTCTGTCATTTGTCATGTTTGGCTTTTGAAACTTTTGTTCTCTTAAAATGAACAAACAAAAACAGGCCAACACTCCCCTCCCACAAAGGGCCAGTCACTTGCTGACTTTGTAAATGTAGAAGAATATGATGAGCTTCTGCTCCGCTTATGCTCTTCTTTCCCTGCAGTGAGGGCCTGGGGCCCAGCAACAGTGAAAGCCTATCAAGTTGATAACCTACGTTTTAAGTTAGAAACGAGGATCTGCTATTAATTAATAAGAGAAAATGCAAGTCACAGAACTATTGAGCTATTCCTGGGCTTCAGATGAGGTAGCCAAATAATGCATTCAGTGGGATTTGTGCTTAGCTTTTCTGTTAACATGGTTGTTTTGTTTTGAAACATAGAAAAAGAAACTGGCTCACTTTCTTTTTCATGTTCCTTTCTTTAAAAATAATTTTAGAAGTTTTACTCAGTTAAAATCTTAAAAAGAAATTTCCTTGGACTCTCATAATCAGAAACCTATATAGGACCCTTTCAGACAGAAAGAAGAAAATCTTCAGGAGCAAATTTCAGTTTTTATATAGAAAAGATTGCATTCTAAGAGTGACTAGAGAGTCCTTTCAATTACTTAATTTTTTGGTTTTGTTTTTGTGGTACTGGGGATTGAACCCAGGAACATTCTAGCTCTGAGCTACTCCCCTAGGCCTTCTTTTTTTAAAATTTTTTTTAGTTAGAAACAGGGTCTAGCTAAGTTGTTGAGAGCCTCACCAGGTTACTTAGGCTGGCCTTGAACCTGAGATCCTCCTGTCTCCCTCCCAAGTACTGGGATGATAGGTGTGCGCCAACATGCCCAGCTCAATTACTTAATTTTTAAAAGTTTAATGTATATTGAATAGTTTCTATTTTATTTTGACCATATTTTAGATAATCATGTCTTCATAGACATAGCCTTTACATTTTACAAAATGTTAAAAACAAAATTAGGCCACCGTTCCTCTCAGATTTACCCAGTTTTTGTCTTTATTTTGTGATATACAAAAGAAATTGTGGCTACTCTATAGTCAGTGCATAGTGGTTAATTTATGATTAAATTAATTTAGTTCATACTATGAAATATACTCCAAATGTTTGAATAATTCATGCTATTTCTTAAATTACTGGTTAAATCTAGCTTTAACATTTTTCCTTTAATCTTTATAACTCAGGGTTAAGGTGCTTAAAAAGTTTGTTTTCATATACTTTCTAGTAAGGGCTTGGCCACATCCTTTTAAAATAAAGTATGGAAATGTTTTTTATAAATTAGAATATAGAGCTTAATAAATTGTATCTGGCCAGGCATGATAGTACACTTTCTTTTTCATATTCCTTTCTTGAAAGATAATTTTAGAAGTTTTACTCGGTTAAAATCTTAAAAAGGAACTTCCTAGATTACTACAATCAGAAACCTATAAAGGACCTTTTCAGACAAAGAGAAGAAAATCTCCAGGAGCAAATTTCAGTTTTTATTTAGAAAAGATTGCATTCTAAGAGTGACCAGAGAGTCTTTCCAATTGCATTATATATATATATATATTTTTTTTTTGCTTTTTTTTGCGGTACCTGGGATTGAACCCAGGGGCGTTCTACCTCCGCGCTACACCCCCGGCCCTATTTTTTATACTTTATTTTGAAACCGGGTCTCACGAAGTTGCGGAGGGCCTCACTAAGTCGAGAGAGAGAGAGAGAGAGACGGGGGGGGGGAGAGAGAGAGAGAGAGAGAGCGAGCTGAGAACCCGGATCCTCCGGTCTCCGCCTCCCAAAGCAGTGGAATTACAAGCGTGCGCCACCACTCCTGGCGGCAATACATATTCAAGGAACAATGTGGACCATGTCAAGAGGGAGAGAGACAGCGGGGGGGAGGGGGTTACGTTGCTGAGGATATAGGTTAGTTGCTGAGGCTGGCCTTGAACCTATGATCCTCCTGTCTCAGCCTCCCAAGTACTGGGATTACAGAGGTGCTCCATCACACTCAACATTGGTGCACACTGTAATCCTAGCACTTGGGAGGCTGAGACAGGAGAATCACAGATTTGAAGCCAGCCATAGCAACTTAGTGAGGCTCTTAACAAATTAGCGAGTCCCTGTTTCCAAATACATAATAAAATAGGTCTGGGGGTGTAGCTTGGAGGTAGAAAGCTCCTGGATTCCATCCCCAGTAAAACACACACACACACACACACACACACTACTCATTTTGTCAGTACAAATAAATGCTTCTGCCTTGCAGGTAGAGGAAGAAAGGATGATGTAGTTTAACTAGTGTGTCCCTAAAAACAACTCCTGTCAGACATCTGTGGCAGAGATTACATTTCTCACTCATCGTTCTCCTTTGCCTAGAGCGACCATGGAAAGCATCTTGTCAGTGTTATGGATAAGCTCAGTAGAACACAGGTGCTGGCTCGGAGTCACAGCATTCACGCTTGAGGGCAAGCTGGCGACCCTGCACTGGTCAGCATGAAGCTGTGCCCTGCCTCTCCTCAGGGACTATCCTTCTCGTGGAGCTGTCAGTGCTCACAAAGTTCCAGATTTCAGATCATTTCAGATTTCAGATTAGGGATCCTCAGCCCTGTAAGGTCTATGCAAATATCCCCAAGTCCAAAAGACTCTGAAACCTGAAATACTTCTTTTTTTTTTTTTGCGGTACCGGGGATTGAACGCAGGGGCGTTCTACCTCCGCGCTACGCCCCCGGCCCTATTTTTTTTTTTATGCTTTATTTTTGAAACCGGGTCTCACGAAGTTGCAGAGGGCCTCACTAGGTAGAGAGAGAGGGAGAGAGAGA
>PVJS01051126.1:0-14083 GCA_004027185.1 Glis glis | reverse complement strand
CCTCCTCCTCCTCCTCCTCTCTTCTTCTTCTTCTTCTTCTTCTTCTTCTTCTTCTTCTTTTTTGCAGTACTGGGGATTGAACCCAGGGGCATTCTACTTCCAAGCTACACCCCCAGCCCTATTTTTTATTCTTTATTTTGAAACAGGGTCTCACTAAGTTGCGGAGGGTCTCATTAAGTAGCTGAGGCTGTCCACAAACCTGAGATCTTTCTGTTTCAGCCTCCCAAGTACTGGGATTACAGACATGTGCCACCACACCTGGCTAATTTCTGTTCTTTTTAAGTCACCCAGTCTCAGGTATTTTGTTGTAGCAGCAGGAAGAGACTAAGACAGGTCCCTTACTCAGCTGGGCCTTAGCCAGTTCTCCATCCCAGTACCCAGTAACTAAAGCCAAAGCCAGGTTCCTATGACAAAGAGCCCTGAAACACCACAATTGCCTTTCAGCTGTTAACACCCCATCTGTCCTCAAAGGGACTGTGGCCATTTATACATTGCAATCATGCACTGAAGAAAAGGGAATCCCCAAATAGTGGGTCCTTCAGGTCACCAGATCCACCCATACCTGGTCTCCCAAAGTATACATAGGATGAATGGACATACTTTGTGGTGGAAATAACCCTCATTATCAGTTCCCTGACATGTGGGGGTCAAAGCTAATAAGAGTATGCTTCTGAAGCTGCCACCACTACTCCCCTCTCAGCCAAGATAGCAAATTAAATATACAATCAAGCCAGGCGTGGTGGTGCATGCCTATAATTCCAGTACTTGGGAGGCTGAGACAGGAGGATTGCATGTTCTAGGCCAGCCTCAGCAACTTAGTGAGATCTTGTTTCAAAAATTAAAAAAAAGGCTGGAGGTGTGTCATGGAGGCAGAATGCCCCTGGGTTCAAGCCCCAGTGCCACAAACAAACAAAAAACATAACCAAGGGGCTGGAGGTGGAGCTCAGTGGTAGAGCATGTGCTTAGCATGTACAAGGCCCTAGGTTAAATTCCCAGCACCATGGGAGTGGAGGGGGGGGGGAGAGATGGGAAGGGAAAACACAACTATATCCCTGGGGAAAGGTAGAAATGTGTGCCATCCTCAACGGGGTAGTGGTCTCCATTAAACCTCAATTTAATTTGCCAGTAGGCTCCTACAAAAACTTGAGAGAGCAGGGCAAGATGACAGTAGAATACTAAAATTTTACCAAAGTGCAGCCCTACTATCTCAAGCTCTCCAGCAGTTGATCACAGGACTTGAACCTAAATCATATGATTCCATGTAGCATGTTCTTTTTGCTATTACATACTGTTTCCCATAAAGTATTATTTAACAAAGAATATGCTAAGTGTCTTTAAAAGGTCACAGATAGCTGGGCGTGGTGGTGCACACCTGTAATCCCTGTACTTGGGAGGCTGAGACAGGAGGATCGCAGGTTCAAAGCCTCAGCAAGTAGTGAGACTCTCATCAACCTAGTGAGACCCTGTTTCCAAATAAGAAATAAAATCGGGCTGAATAAAATCGAAGGCAGAATGCCTCTGCGTTCAATCCCCAGTACTTAGTGAGGCCCTCTGCAACTGAGACCCTATTTCAAAAAAAGGGGGTGGTGGTGGTGCTGCTAGGGGTGTAGCTCAGAGGTAGAACTCCCTGGGTTCAATCCCCAGTACTAAAAAAAAAAGTCACCGATAAAATAGAGGAGAGGAGTATTATTTTCAGATAAGACTTGAATGATACAAATATCCTAAATATGCTGGGTGTGGTAGTACACACTTGTAATCCCAGTACTTGGGAGGCTTAGACTGGAAGATCCGGGGGGTTCACAGACAGCTTCAGCTACTTAGTGAGGCCCTCCACAACTTATTGAGACCCTGTTTCAAAATAAAGAATAAAAAATAGGGCTGGGGATGTAGCTCAGAGGTAGAATGCCCCTGGGTTCAATCCCCAGTACCGCAAAAAAAAAAACAAAACAAAAAAACCCAAATATCTTAAATATGAGGAACTGAGTGGTGGAGGTGGAGAAGGAAGGACATTTAATAGGCAGGGAAGTGCATTGCAGAAAAAGGGAACAATGTGGGCAAAGGCACACAAGCCATGTGGAGCCACAACATGAAAGGCAACGGAGGCTGGATTATATAATAAGAACCTGAAAACCTATCCATAAAAACAGAAGCCATCTGAGTTTATGAATATAGTTTTGATATATATATATATCTAACATAACTCTGTTATGTTAGGGTTAGTTATCAAAAGCACTCTGAATTTAGAGAGCCTACTTAAGACAATGTGTCAAAGTGCTTTGTAAACTGTAAATAAGTCTTTCAGGAGAAATAATGGGGAGTGAAAAGGACTATTATAAGGACCATTACAACTCTGGAAGAAAACAGGCTTGCAAAAGGGATTTTTTAAAGGCTAGGGTAAGAATTCAATAAAGAGTTATAAAGTAAAGGTGTGAAAGGATAAAAGTGTTTGATGGGCAAGTCATTGAGGAGTTGCAATGGGTCATAATCAAGGGAACAAGAGACTAGAGGGCAGGAGAGGAACGCTGATAAGCACACAGAAATCGCAAGAGGGAAAAGACATTGTGCCCCTTCTACTTTCCCGAGGAGAGAGCCAAAGCCTTGCTCTGTGAAGCAGAAGCAGTGGCTATTTCCAGTCTTCATCCCTCCCTCTAGCCTCCTCTACAAGCCTCCTCTACAAGCCACGGGCTCCCTCAATTTGCCATGCCCCAGCTCACAGCTGCCCTGGGCGTGCCTGCCCTGATTTCCCGTCTTCCAGCCTCACAGGAGGAGCTGTCCCTGCCTCTGGGCTGTGCTGTGTAACCGAGTCCCTCTCTTTTTCTCTGAGACCCTCTTTCATCAATTATCCCCGCTCTCTCCTTTACCTCCAGTTCCTTCCCTGAACACGGGACTCTTCTCAGCATATCCGTAACTGCTTGTTAAATGACTCCACATGGATATTTCACCACAACCTCAAATTCATCACAACTCTCCCCACAAACCTGCTGTCCCTCTTGTCTTTCCCTCTGTTAAGGTGGCCACCATCTACCCAGAACTCTGCTAGGCTTCCTGGACCCCTCTCTCCTCCCTGCTGTAGCTGACCAAGCACCATATCCTCTTCATTTTACCTATGGAATTACACTGCACCCTCGTCTCTCTCTCTACGTCCATGACACTATCTTGTTCCTGGCTCAGTCTGTCTTCCTGGGGGTGCCATGACAGCAACCTGAGGTTGCTCCTGATCCCAGCATCTCTACCATCAACCCACCCCCATGTCATTGTTAGGGTGATCTTCCAAAAATGCACACCCAACCAAATTACTTCTCTCCTTAAAATCCCTCAGAGCTTCTCGTCAGGATCAAGTTAAAATTTCTTAGCATTTCAGGCTCTTCATGATCCTCCTCATCTCCTGCCCTGTGAAGAACGCGAGGTTCAGGGAATGTGATGGGTGTCTCAGGCCCCCAGCACTGTGTGTGCTCTGGCTTGCCTCTACTATCTTGGGAACACCTCATCAGCACCGAAGATCTGGCTTAGGTGTTGTCATTTCTGTAAACTCTTCCCTGTAGTTTTCTCACATGGTCCAGGGCCAGTTCCTATCTGCTCCTATAGCAGTCTGGACAGTTATCTACACATGGTTCTAGAAGGGTTCACTTTTCTAGCTCCCCAACGGATTAGATACTCTATGCAATCATCACAGAGAGCTTGTCACATTGTTTATTGAAAGTCAGTAAATGGTTATTGAAAGAAAGACTGGCTTAGATTCTCCATCCTTGAGCCATGCACCAAGGGAGACACATTCACTTAGAGATAACCTGCAGGTAAAAGAACATAAATGTCTCATAATACACATGCTAAATCAGCATTTATGCAGGGAGCCCTATTTGTGGACAACCTGTGTTACTGCTTCCTATTTCATCCCATTTGGTGCAGATTCCAGACTTAGCTGGCTTTATTTTAGTTGTTGGCTTTCAAGCCGGTATTGTGGTACACATCTATAATCCTAGTACTTGTGAGGCAGAGACAGAAGGATTGCAGGTTTGAAAGCAGCCTCAGCAACTTAGACCCTGTTCCAAAACAAAAATAAAGAGGGGCTGGTGGTGTAGCTCAGGGGTAGAGTGCCCTGGGTTCAATACCTAGTGCCAGACACACACACAAAAATAATAGTTACCCTTTTTTTTTGCGGTACTGGGGATTGAATGCAGGGGCATTCTACTCCGAGCTATACACCCATCCCTATTTTTCATTCTTTATTTTATTTATTTATTTATTTATTTATTTATTTTTTTGCGGTACCGGGGATTGAACCCCAGGGCGTTCTACCTTAGCACTACACCCCCGGCCCTATTTTTTTTACTTTATTTTGAAACTGGGTCTCACGAGGTTGAGGAAGGCCTCACAGAGAGAGAGAGAGAGAGAGAGAGAGAGAGGTGAGGCTGGCTGTGAACCCGGATCCTCTGGTCTCCGCCTCCCAAAGTACTGGGATTACAAGCGTGCACCACCACGCCCGGCTTCATTCTTTATTTTGAAACAGGGTCTCACTAAGTTGCGGAGGGCCTCACTAAGTAGCAGAGGCTGGCCGTGAACCTGCAATCCTCCTGTCTCAGCCTCCCAAGTACTGGGATTACAAGCGTGTGCCACTATGCCTGGCTATGCCTTTTTCCTATCATATTTGAGTTTTCCCTAGAGGATCCCATGAAACCACTAATATTAATACTAATATTAAAACCAAATGTCTCTTTTCACAACTTGAATCACTTCAAAGCTTTCAGTGTTCAATTTTCTGAAATGAAACACTGCTATAGCTGCAAATCACTGTACATTTCTCATGGTTTAATTTGTCCTAAGTCATGTTCCAACTTTTTTATGTGCTTTACCATCAAGGCACGCATTTCTATTTTTCTTTAAATGAGTTCACTGAAATGAAGAATATGCCAATCCCAGCTGACCTAGTGTTGCCTGGGTCTCCCCTACCTCAACCACCTAACCTGCCCAGAGCCCTCCAGAGCCCCCAGGCTGGTACCACCCACTGGGCAGTGTTTCATGACTCATTGCTGCAGCTGTGGAGGTCTGGGCCACCATGTGAGACCCTGGCGGGCCATTTTCCCGCCCAAGTGTTGTAACTTTTTGAATTTGAGAAATTATCAAATTTTCTGTGTCCAAATTCATATATGGCCTATCTTAAAAATTCCTAGCCAGGCGTGGTGGCGCACACTTGTAATCCAGTACTTGGGAGACTGAGACAGGAGGATCGCAGGTTCATGGCCAGCCTCAGCTACTTAGTGAGGCCTTCCTGCAACCTAGTGAGACCCTGTTTCAAAATAAAGAATAAAAAATAGGGCAGGGGGTGTAGCTCGGAGGTAGAATGCCCCTGGGTTCAATCCCCTGTACTGCAAAAAAAAAAAAAAAAAAAATTCAACAACATCAAAACAATAATAATATTACTCAATATTTTCCATTTTCTTTAGGACTGGTTATATATTCTACATATATTTTCCTTTTGTACAAAACTGACTAATTTAAGTACAATAATAACTTCAGTGAGATCAAATAGTTTCTGCCTTTCCATTCAAGGTATATTTTGATCAATAGCTATACTTTCAGCCTGATTCTGGGATTTATGAAAAGGATAATATATGTTTTGTATACATGTATTTTACTGGTATATTTCACAAAATTAGCTGTCTCTGGCTCCTTAGTTGAAATTCAGAACCAATTCCTCAAAACAATGTTAAGGTGGAAATTATCAGGATTAGGTCTTAAGGGACCAGTTCCCTTTTCATTTGGGGTTTAATTCCAAAGGATTTCAGAGTATCTTTTTAAATTTGATTGATGGTAGAAGAGCCTGCCTGCCTGCCTAGAGAGAACAAAGAAACAAAGATGTCTTGCAAGAGAAATAAAAAGTTGATGTGCAGCCAGGCATGGTGGTGCATGCTTGTAATCCCAGTACTTGGGAGGCTGAGTCAGGAAGATCCCAGATTCAAGGACAGCCTCAGGAAGTAGTGAGGCTCTCATCAACCTAGTGAGACCCTATTTCAAAACAAAATAAAAATAAAATAGGACTGGGGGTATAGCTTGGAGGTAGAATGTCTTGAGTTCAATCCCCAGTACCACAAAAAAAAGTTGATGTGAAATTCATTACTATTTTTGTGGCTCCTTAAAGGCCTGATAATGTGGGAGTGGTATTCTGTAAGAATATTAGGGAAAAAAGCCACTGAATCCATCTGTGTATGCTGAAATAGAATATGTTTGATTGGTCACCAGAAGAAATTAGAAGAAAAGTAATCACATTTTTTGGAATGTAAAACTTCATTGTGAGCTGGGCGCGGTGGCGCATGCTTGTAATCCCAGTACTTGGGAGGCTGAGACAGGAGGATCACAGGTTCACAGCCAGCCTCAGTAACTTAGTGAGGCTCTCTGCAACTTAGTGAGACCCTGTTTCAAAATAAAAAGGTGTAGCTCAGAAGAGAATGCCCCTGGGTTCAATCTCCAGTACCAAAAAAAAAAAAAAAAAATCTGGCATCTAAAAATGAAAGGAAAATGTTTCATAAGTTTTGGGTAAAGACAGCCATTCAATGACAGAACTCTTGAAATTCTTTTTTTTTTTAAGTACTAAGAATTAAACCCAGGGGTGTTCTACCACTGAGGTACATCCCCAGCCCTTTTTATTTTTTATTATGTTACTGATCACTGACCTTGAACCTGCGATTCTCCTATCTCAGCCTCCCAAGAACTAGGATTACAGACGTGCATCACCATACCTGGCTCTGAACAACCAATCCTTGCTTACATATGGAAAAGGGATATAAAGAAAGCCTACAGACAGATGAACTCCACAGACAATACCTGTGCTCTATTTTATTTTATTATTTTATTTTATTTTATTTTATTTTTTTGTAGTACCGGGGATTGAACCCAGGGGCGTTCTACCTCCGCGCTACACCCCTGGCCCTATTTTTTATACTTTATTTTGAAACCAGGTCTCATGAAGTTGCGGAGGGCCTCACTAAGGAGAGAGAGAGAGAGAGAGAGAGAGAGAGAGAACGAGCGAGCTGAGGCTGGCCGCGAACCCGGATCCTCCGGTCTCCGCCTCCCAAAGTACTGGGATTACAAGCGTGCGCCACCACGCCCGGCTCCATGTGCTCTATTTTAATGAGCATCTTGTTTTTATTTCCTTTTCTCCCGCTAAGGAACACTATAAAACACAAGGCTGGTTGAGTTTTACCTCCCTTGATTCGGCTGCCAGTGGCAGAGATTGTAGAAAAAGGAATAGAAACAAGAACCTGAATAAATCATGAAGTGACATACAACACAGTCCTTCAGAATTAAGAATCGATAGTATTAAGGTGCCCTCACAATTCAACTACTGGAAAAGCTGGGTCTCAATGGGAGACATACCCTATTGATCATTCCCCTCTTCCACAAATCTGTGTCACTAGCAGGCCACGGTATTCATGACGCATACCCGTGGCCTGGGGTGGGACCAGGCGGCAGCAGCTGTATCTTCTATTAGGCATGACTCCACCAAGTGCAGCTTTGGTCCTGGGTCCCAAATCTAACACCCATTCCTATTTAGTACATATTACAGGATAGGTGCTTAGGGATGCCAAAATGAATATGAGACAATTTTTGCATTAAAAGAGCTCTAGTCAAATCAAGGGAGTATAAGAGGAGAATTGTGATGTTATAGATGCTCTTATGTCAACAGGTATACAGTGTGGGCACATGGAAGTGTGTCTGTTCCATCTGGGAGACAGGGCAGGAAAGGCTTGTTAGAGGAGACAGAGCTGAGCTGGCCGGTGGCTGAGGTGGGAACTGAAGTAAGCAGGAGAAAAGGAACTGGGGAAGAACAGACCAGGGAGAGAGAGCTCGTGGGCATTAACAGGAAGGCACAGAAATAGCCTAGCATGTGAGGAACCTGCTGGTGGTTAGCTACAGCTGGTGTATGTGATGAGACCGAGAAAGCAGTGGATGGTAACACTAGACAGGAGCAAGAGTTGGGTCACAGATGACCTTAGATGAGCGGTCAGGAACCACTGAAAGGTTGTAGGTAGTGGGCATGATCATATTTTGCTTCTGAAAGATCATTCTGCCTATGCTGTGGAGGATGGAATGGAGGGGAGCAAACCTGGAGCAGAAACACCAACTAGGAAGTGACTGCAATAGGTCAGATGAAAAATGATAGGGCTTGAAATGAAGCCACGGCAGTGGGGATGAAATTAAGGGACTCGAGCAAGGAAAAGTTCAGAGGGAGGGGCTTTCAATTAAAGCACACGCTATGGTAGGAGGCACATATCTGAGGACAGAGGGGAAGGCTCAACTGATCGGAACTGAAATGTAACTACAGGAATGCATATTTAATCCTGTGTTAGTGTCAATTCACAAATACAACATTCTTTACAATAACTATCAAGGATGACCTACCAAGGTCAGGGACTTTGGATGATTTTCTAATCTTGGTCTGTAGGAAAGAGAAGAAATAATGTAAAAAATGGGGAAGGACTAAAATAGTGAACATGGTGAACAAACATGTCATTATTTAGTGTTATTTCCCTCTTCACTTTTTTTTTGGAGGGTACAGGGGATTGAACCCAGAGGTGTTCTACCTCTGAGCCACACCTCCAGCCCTATTTTTAATTTAATTTAATTTATTTTTTGTTTGTATTATTGGGGATTGAACTTAAAGGCATTCTACCTTTGAGCTCCATCTCCAGCCCTATTTTATTTTTTATTTGGAGACAGGGTCTCACTAAGTTGTGGAGGGCCTAAGTTGCTGAGGCTGTCCTCGAACCTGCGATCCTCCTGTCTCAGCCTCCCAAGTACTAGGATTGCAAGCATGCACCACCATGCCCAGCTGTACTTTATAATTTTTGAAACAAGCCGGGCATGATGGTGCACACTTGTAATCCTAGTACTTAGAAGGCTGAGACTGGAGGATCCGGGTTCGTGGCCAGACTCAGCTACTTAGTGAGGCCCTCCGCAACTTAGTGAGACCCTGTTTCAAAATAAAGAATTAAAAAATAGGACTTGGGTTGGAGCTCAGAGGTAGAATGCCCCTGGGTTCAATCCCCAGTACCAAAAAAAAAAAAATTTTTTTTTGAAACAAGGTCTTGCTAAGTTGCTGAGGCTGGCCTTGAACCTGCAATCCTGTCTCAGCCTCCCAAGTACTGGGATTACAGGCATGCACTGCCATGCTCGGCTCCCCCCTCACTTTCTTTTCTTTTTCTTTTTAATATACTTTTATTGGTGTATTATAGTCTCATATCATAATGTAAATCATGTTGAGAGTGACATACATGCACACACAGCACTTACTTTCAAGGAGAAATTGAAAGTATTTCAATTTCTTATGGGACCCAAAAAGTTTAAAATAAAACTTTTTTTTTCTTGTGGAACTGGGGATTGAACCCAGGGGCATTCTACCTCCAAGCTACACCCATAGCCCTGTTTTTTATTCTTTACTTTGAAACAGGGTCTCACTAAGTTGCAGAGGGCTTCACTAAGTAGCTGAGGCTGGCCATGAACCTGCGATCCTCCTGTCTCAGCCTCCCAAATACTGGGATTACAAGCATGTGCCATCACGCCTGGGCAGAATAAAACTTTTTTTTTTTTTTGGCGGTACTGGGGATTGAACCCAGGGGCATTCTACCTCCGAGCTACACCCCCAGCCCTATTTTTTAGTCTTTATTTGGAAACCAGGTCTCACGAAGTTGCGGAGGGCCTCACTAAGTAGCTGAGGCTGGCCGCGAACCCGGATCCTCCAGTCTCCGCCTCCCAAGTACTAGGATTACAAGCGTGCGCCACCACGCCCGGCAAACTTTTTGATATATATAACATATGAATAATTCTTTCATTCTTTTGTTATTGTTACTGGGGATTAAACCCAGGGGCATTCTGCCTCTGAGCTACACCCCCAGCCATATTTTATTTTGAAACAGGATCTCACTGAGTTGAAGAGGTTTCTGAGGCTGGCTGCGAACCTGGGATCCTCCTGTCTCAGCCTCCCAAGTACTAGGATTACAGGTGTGCGCCACCATGCCCAGCTCTCATTCATTCATTCTTAATGAACTTGAATACAAATATTGAGCCACAGTCTCATTACACTTAACATTCCCATAGATTTACTTAGGAAAAGATTCTGGCTGTGACAAGAAAACCTAGTAAGTTTCCTTGAAAGTGATGAACAACGAGAGGCAAAATTTAGACATCTGAGACTATTAAAGTGCTCCCTTTTATATCCTGATTTGCTGCTATTTCTAGACAATTGGCAAAAGTAGCATGCTGAATACACTGAAGTCAATGGTCAGCAGGAGGCTCCAGAGATGGTAGTAGCTGCTGAAGGCTGTAGTAGGTCTGGAGTTTCCTAACAAACGGCCTTATCAGCTGAGAATGGCCTTGACAGCTCTTCTGCCCCATGCCACCACCCCCTCGCTTCAAGGCCAGTCTAAATCTACACAAACAGGCCTCCAATCCATTGTGAAAAGAAGCCAAAGATAAGTAAAAATGTCTCAACTGGTGAAACAGTTATTATTTATTATATTAAAATAAACTTATATACAAATTTTATTATGTTAAAATAATCCTAGAAAAATATTCCAGTTTCTCTCTACAACTCATATAAGATCCACATTCAATCTAAATTAGCACTTACTGAGCATTAGTGATATGGCAGGCATCAGAGTGTGTTCTTTATTATCAGGCTGGGGTATAGCTCAGTGATAAAGGGCCTGCCTCGTATGAACAAGGCCACGGGATCTATCCCCAGCACCATGGCAAGGGGAAGAAATCACAATTAACCTGTCACTTCACAAATACTAGTTTAAATCTGCTTGGAGGGGTTTTGATTTTCAAAACAGAGCTGTATTTACCCATGGTGTGCTGAACAAACATGCTCAGAACATAATCAAAGCACAATTCAGCTACTATCAAAAAGACAAAAGATAACAAGTGCTGGTCAGGATGTGGAGAAAAGGGAACCCTTGCACACTACTAGTGGAAATGTAAAGTACTACAGCCATCATGGAAAACAGTGTAGGCTCCTCAAAAAATTAAAAATAGAACTACCCTATGACCCAGCAATCCTACCACTGGGTATATGTCCACAGAAAATGAATACGGTATGCTGAAGAGACATCTCCATTCCCATGCTCACTGAAGCACTACTGACAATAACCAAGAAGTGGAAATAGCCTAAATGTCCACCAACTAATGAATAAAGAAAATGTGGTTCATATACATGGAATACTATTTAGTCATAAAAATGAAATCCTGTCATTTGTGATAACATGGATGGACCTGGAGATCATTATGTTAAGTGAAATGAGCCAGGCACGGAAAGACAAGTACTGCATGATCTCACTCATATAGAATATAAAAAAGTGAATCTCAGTGCTGGGTGTAGTAAAGCACGCTCGTAATCCCAGTACTTGGGAGGTTGAGACAGGAGAATTGCAGGTTCCAGAATAGCGTCAGCAACTTAGTGAAGCCCTCTGCAACTTAGTGAGACCCCATTTCAAAATAAAAATTAAGCCGGGCATCGTGGCGCACGCTTGTAATCCCAGTACTTTGGGAGGCGGAGACCGGAGGATCTGGGTTCGCGGCCAGCCTCAGCTCGCTCTCTCTCTCTCTCTCTCTCTCTACCTAGTGAGGCCCTCTGCAACTTTGTGAGACCTGGTTTCAAAATAAAGTATAAAAAAATAGGGCCGGGGGTTTGGCACGGAGGTAGAGCGCCCCTGGGTTCAATCCCCGGTACCGCAATAAATAAATAAATAAATAAAATTTAAAAAATTAAAATTAAAATAGGGCTGGTAGAAAGCCCCTGGGTTCAATCCTCAGCACCACAAACACAAAAAAAGATTTAATGTTGGTGTAAAAAAATTCTGGTCATAAAATAAATAGCAAAATAAGCAGTTCTTTTGTAGGTAAAATCTTATACTCGTAAAAGGTGATTGTACATTCCATGAGGCCAAGAAATCTATTTTTCCATTTCCTATTCAACAACAAAAATTCCTTCAGATAATTATTTAAAAATAATTACAGGGCTAGAGGTGTAGTTCGGTGGAAGAGCACTTGTCTAGCACATGCAAGACAAATTTAATCCTCAGCACCACACAAAAATTGAAAAAAAGCTTAAAAAATAAAATTAAAATAATTAAAAATACCAAGTACTATCCTACAATTCATCTTATCCTAAATTGACATAAGGAAAAAATTTTTTTTTGGTGGCACTGGGAATTGAACCCAGAGGCATTCTATCTCCAAGATACACCCCCAATCTGATTTCATTTTTTTAATTTTATTTTGAAACAGGGTCTCACTAAGTAGCTGAGGCTGTCTGTGAACCTGAATCCTCTGGTCTCAGCCTCCCAAGTACTGGGATTACAAGCATGTGCCACCACGCCCAGCTAAGGAAAAACTTTAAAAACGTATTTATGCGTACACACACACACACACACACACACACACACACACACACACATATATTTAAGTTAAAGACAATGTTTTTAAAAAGAAAGGAAAACTAACCTTGGTTTTCTGGCTTTCTCTTTAGGTCTTCTAATTAAATCTTCCAAATGCTTATTTCTCTCTTCTAAACTGAAGCAAGAAAACAATTTAATTTTTTTACTGAAATAGACTTTTCTAGATGAACTTTGTTTCTTTTTTTTTTTTTTTTTGGTACTGGGGTTGGAACCCAGAGGCATTCTACCTCCAAGTTATACCCCCAGCCCAATTTTATTTCTTATTTGGAAACAGGGTCTCATTAAGTTGTTGAGGCTGGTTTCGAACCTGCGATCCTCCTATCTCAGCCTCCTGAGTACTGGGATTACAAGCGTGCGCCACCACGCCCGGCTTCTAGATGAATTTCGTTATATTCATTGGAGGATTTGAGTGGATAAAGTCAAATGGTAGTCTAAGTATCCATACATCATCCATCCATCTCACCATATAGGAATTCAGGTTCTTTTTTTTTTTTGCGGTACCGGGGATTGAACCCAGGGCCGTCCTACCTCCGAGCTTACACCCCCAGCCCTATTTTTTATACTTTATTTTGAAACTGGGTCTCACGAAGTTGCAGAGGGCCTCACTAAGTAGAGAGAGAGAGAGAGAGACGGAGAGAGAGGGAGAGAGGGAGAGAGAGAGAGAGAGAGAAAGAGAGAGCTGAGGCTGGCCACGAACCCGGATCCTCCAGTCTCCGCCTCCCAAAGTACTGGGATTACAAGCATGCGCCACCATGGCTGGACTTCAGGTTCTTTCCTTGCAACTCCAATTATTTATTTATTTATTCATTTACTTATTGGTACTGGGGCATTCTACCTCTAATCTATACTCCAAGCCCTTTTTTATTTTTTATTTTGAAACAGGGTCTTGCTAGGTTGCTGAGAGACTCGCTAAATTTCTGAGGCTAGTCTTGAACCTGTGATTCTCCTGTCTCAGCCTCCCAAGCACTGGGATTACAGGCGTGCATCACCATGCCCAGCTAACTCCAATTATTTGATCGATTTTTCCCTTCACAGGGTCCAGGAATAAAGAAGGGAAGTAGACAGCAGCAAATACTTAAAGTGGCATTTAGGTATTCTTCTGTTTGCACAGTGGGTAGGGAACACATCCCTCTATATGAGTAAACACAACATTCTACTGGAGGTATCATGTTAAAAACAAAATCCCTAGCCAGGTGTGGTGGTGCACATTTATAATCCAAGTACTTGGGAGGCTGAGACAAGAGGATTGCAGATTTGAGGACAGCCTCAGCAAGTAGTGAGAGTCTCATCAACCTAATGAGACCCTGTTTCAAAATAAAAATAAAATAGGGCTGGGGGTGTAGCTCGGAGGTAGAATGCCCCTGGGTTCAATCCCTAGTACCACAAAAAACAAAATTCCTGAGCTGTGA
The DNA here is from genome assembly GCA_004027185.1 of Glis glis. Lineage (NCBI taxonomy): Eukaryota > Metazoa > Chordata > Mammalia > Rodentia > Gliridae > Glis > Glis glis. The sequence continues at coordinate 222 of PVJS01051126.1, read as the reverse complement.
ATTGCTTTACCATGGAAAAACATGTAATGGCGTCACAGGACTATGATGGAACCTGCGATTCTCCTGTCACAGCTTCCAAGTACGGGGATTACAGGTGTGCACCACTGCTACCAGCTTAAAATTTTTTTAATATTAAAAATAACTGAAGCCGGGCGTGGTGGCGCATGCTTGTAATCCCAGTACTTTGGGAGGCGGAGACCAGAGGATCCGGGTTCGCGGCCA
>PVJS01051125.1:0-14081 GCA_004027185.1 Glis glis | reverse complement strand
TCTCTCTCTCTCTCTCTCTCTCACCCTCTATATGCCTTTTATTGATAAAATACCTACAATTTTGGTTGCAATTTCTATTTCTTGGCCAATAAAATATATGGAAAATGCTTCATATCATTACCACCAGGGAAATGCAAATCAAAATGACAATGAGATTCCATCTCAACCCAGTTAGAATGGCTATTAACAAATAAATACAAAAAATAACAAATGCTGGTGGGGATGTGGAAAAAGCAACCCTATACACTGTTGGTGAGAATGTAAATTAGAATATCCACATCCACTATGGAAAATAGTATGAAGGGTTCTCAAAAAACTAAAAATAGAACTACCATATGATCCAGTTATCCTACTCCTAGGTATAGATCCAAATGAAAGGAAATCAGCATACAAAAGAAACACATACTCGTGTTCACTGTGGCACTACTCACAATAGCTAAGACATGGAATCAGCCTGGGTACATGTCAACAGATAAATGGGTAAAGAAAATATGGTGTATATATACACAATGGAGTATTACTCAGCCATAAAAAAGAATGAAATTCTGTCATTTGTAGGAAAAATGGATGGAACTAGAGGGCATCACGTTAAACAAAATAAGCCAGACACAGAAAGACAAGTATTGCATGTTTTCTCTCATGTGTTAGAACTAAAAAATTAAAATTAAAAAGACAAAAAAATAAGAATATGTGTTCCTAGTAATTTCCCAGGTAATGCTATTGCTGCTCTCTGGGGATCACCATTTGTGGACATCTTTCCTCCTGCCTTTTGTAGGCCCTAGAGTTCTAGCACTCTGAATGTTAGAGAAGGAGAGAGCAGAGAAAGCTCCCTTTACTTAGCTGGCCATTGCTATGGCCCTCTCTTAGATGATTGCTGCTTTCTAGGACCACTACTGGCTGTTCTATCTTCTGAACTTCAGTATCCAAATGCCAGCTCCCTTGGGATGTGCCACATGTAGATTCTTTGAGGGGCCCTGAGGAGCATATGTCTCCTGTGTTAGGCAGCTTTTTGTCACTGTGATAAAATACCTGAGAAAAACAACTAATTGAAGAGGAAAGGTTTATTTGACTCATGGTTGCAGAGATTTCAGTCCATGATCCGTTGGCTCTATTGTGATGGGCCTGTGGGGAGACCGAGCATCATGGTAGAGAGAGTGTGATGGAGTAGTGCTGCTCACCTCACAGAGGCCAGGAAGGAGACAACATGTCCCCTTCCAGGGCAAGCCCTCAGTGACATACTTCCTCCAACCAGGCCCCAGCTCCTTCCAGGTTCCCCCAGCTCCCATAGTCCATTCAGTTATGAACCTCTCAGTGGATTAACCCATGGACGAGATGGAGCCCTCAGGATCCAGTCACGTCTCTAGCCCCACCTCTGGACATTGCTGACAGGGAGCCTTGGGAGACGTGCCAGATCCAAGCCATTACCTGCCCCACTGCACAGTTTCCTGATGTGTCAGGTTCTGCTCTGGTTTGCCCCCTTCTCCTAGGTCTTTGTGTGCGTGTGTGTGTGTGTGTGTGTGTGTGTGTGTGTGTTGCATTAGGATTTCTTCATGCATGTACAAAATTTCTAATTCTCTATTAATTCTAATTAACTCATTTTCACTTCAGTTGTGCTAAATCTATTCTGTGACTCACTCGAATTTTTAATCTTAGTTTTTCTGTTTTTCATTTGTGAATTTCCATTTAGTTGTTTAAAATCCATCTGGCTTGTTTAGTGTTTTGTCTAGTTATTATTTTGTGTTTTCAATTTAATGTTTATTTCTATAAAAATTAGAGTATTATTTTATACTCTCTGTCCAATATAATTCCATTATTGGAAGTTACCGTTGCCCATAATGTTTAAATTCTTGGTGCGTCTTCTGTTTCTGGGCTATGGGATTGTATTCAGCAGAGCTTTTTCTATAAATTTTATGGGACCAGGATTGAAGTGTATTTATTTATAAATACTCTAGGGAAAAAATATTTCTTTATTTTTGCTTCTCTTGGGCAACCAGGAGGGGTTCTAGCAACCTAGGATGAGTTCTTGTTATTATGCTGACCTGAATTTTACTGGACTAAGTAGGAAATACAAATAACAATAAATTCTAAGTAGAATACGGATAACAATAAATGCTGGCAAGGATGTGGTGATATAGGAACTCTTCTACACTGTTGGTGGGATTGCAAATTAGTACAGTCGCTATGGAGATCAGTGTGGAGGTTCCTTAAAAGACTGGAATGGAGCCACCTTATGACCCAGCCAGACCACTCTTGGGGACCTTCCCAAAAGCACTGAAATCAAATCACTATAGGGACACATGCTTTTCCATGTTTATAGCAGCTCAATTCAGGATAGACAAACTATGGAATCAGCCTAGGTATCCATCAACAGATGAATGGGTTATGAAATTACAGTATATACACACAATGGAATTCTACTCAGCCATAGAAAACAAAACAAGTATGTCATTTATAGGAAAATGGATGAAACTCAAGAATATTATGCTTAGTGAAATTAGCCAGTCACAGAAAGGGAAAGGCCATATGTTTTCAGTTATATGTGGAAGCTAGAGAGAAACTGAGAAATAAAGAAGACCTCAGATAAATGAGGGGAGACACTAGTGGAATGGGGGAGGGGGCTGGAGAGAGGGGGAAGGGGAGGAGAAAGGGGAGATGTAATGATAGTAACTATTCAAATAACCTTTTGTTCATACATGAAGTTACTTGTATTGAGGTAAAGACTATCTATGGGGAGGGGGGAGTGGGGTGGGAATCTGAGGGAAACACAACAGGGCTGTGTGCATGTGTGTATTTATCACTCTGAACCTCACTGTGATGTATAATTACAATACACCAATAAAAATATCTATTTCTTCACTTTTGCTTCTCTCGGGCAACCAGGGAGGGGTTCTACCAACCTAGGATGAATTCTTATTATCTTGATCTGAATTTTACTGGACTAAGTAGGAAATGTATAATTTTTTAACCCAAAGTTCATCTGTGAGCAGAGCCATCTTTATAAATTTTCAGGGCTGCGTAGGCAGAGACAGACCAGTATCCTGCCTTCTCCTACCACTGACAGATTTATTTTATAATCTTCCCACTCACTAAGGGCAGGGCTGGGAGTAAAGTAAAGTAACCAATTGCCTCACTCACTTCACCAAAGGCCCAGACCTCGGGAAGGGTATAGCTCTTGAGTGTCTCAACTTCATAAAAGGCCCTTGGCTCAAACTACTCATCTGGTACAGTCTAAGGCTCTGTCTCCTGACACCAGTTAGCCACTGAAACCCAAGCATCATGAATATCAAGATTGACATATTTCTCAAAGGCCACTGTAGTTCCAGAGACAAATTACGATTCTAATGTTTAACTCAGTTTTAAATTTTGGTACCCAGATTTTTCACTACTTTTTGCAAGCACAGCTTTGCATTTTTACAAAAGATTTTATTTTTTCCATCTAGATATTTTGGAAGGGGATGTGTTTAAGGATATCTACTGAGCCATATTTTTGAAAAGAAAAGTTCTTGTCATCTCATTATGAGAGTAAGACAACCTTTCCCAGTACGTTCCCTGTAGAATTTCCCCTTGTGCATCATTGGTTACATTTTTGCATAAATCTACCATGGCAAGAAAAATGGAGTTTCCAAAATTAGGTTGAGACTTGGTAGGATTTACTTCAGGGACATATGGGGTTGGGATAGACAATGAAACAAAATTGGGGAATAGGGAAAGAATAGCTGTTGGGGAGATGAAATAGCACATCTAAAACATGGATAATGTAGGGGAGATTGGGTGGATTAGTCTGATTAGAACAGAGTGCTTGACCTAGAGAGTAATGGGACATAAGACTGGAAAAGTTTCTCAGGGGTCAAAGTATGGGAATACCACAAATGCCTAGATAATGAGTTCATATTTTATTCTACATGTAAAGTTATGACATTGAGGATATCTGAACCAGAAGATGACAATAAAAAATGGTGTGTGAGTACTGTTACTTTTGACAACAGTGTTGAAAATGAATTAGATGGGGAAGAGACTAGAGGTGGTAATTAAAATTTAGAAAGTTTTGCAGTAACTTATGTGTGAAAGGATAACAACCTGAGCCATGTTGGATTGCAACATGAATTCAAAGGAAGGGAGATACATTATAAAAAAATAATAAATGGAACATGGAAATTAAATTGGATACAAGATAAATTATTTTTAAAAACACAAGGAAGCTGGGTGTGGTTGCACACACCTGTAATCCCAATATGTGGGAGGCTGAGACAGAAGGATCGCAGGTTCGAGGATAGCCTCAGCAAGTAGTGAGAATTTCATCAACCTAGCAAAACCCCGTTTCAAAATAAAAAAATAAAATAGAGCTGGGGTGTAGCTCAGAGGTAGAATGCCCCTGGGTTCAGTCCCTAGTACTACACACACACAAAAACAAGGATCTCGTGGATTTAAATATATTTGATAGTGCACTAAAGACCAGATTGAGTCAGATTACAGGGTTCCAGTTCTAGCTCCAGTTCTAGATAGAAACCTTGAGAAAATTACTTAGTATCATTGATTCTCAGTTCCCTCATTTGTAAAATGGAGATAGTATGCATTTGCCACCTGTCTTAAATTGCTATAATAATTAAATCAAATCGAATGTATGAATATAGCTCAAAAATATAGGTAATGTATTTCATATACTGCTATATTGTTTATTAGAGCATCTCTATCATATATAAGGATTTAATTTGAGTATCACAAGAGAAACTAGTAGATATGGCTATGTTCCTTAAGGCTGCCATAGCTCAGTATTGGAAGTTATTGTTGGGAGAAGGGACATATAATTTATCATGTCTTAAGAAAGGTCTGAAGATCAAAGGGTTATGGAGTAATAGGTTGGAGATGGAAAGTGCGGAGTTGGGTATGGTTCCCAGCTACCTTATATCCTCCATCCAAGTGACAGAATGTGACTGGTGAGTGCAGTCAGTTCTAGGCTAAGGAAGTTATGCATCTTTCAGCAAACTAAGGGGTTATATTCTAAAAACAGTTGCATCAAAATATGAAAAGGCCCTGATTTCTGGTCCACTACTCAAGGAGAACTGGCCAGGAGAGCTGATGACCAGAAATATCAACAATGGGTTCTGCATGAATAAGAAAATGAACTTTCTTCTTCTCCCCCCAACTTTACTAAGGTAGAATTGACAAAAGTTGTATATATTCATTGACAAAAGTTGTGTTAATTATAAGCAATGTGATGCTTTCATATAGGTTTATGATTAGCTTGATTAATAATAAGCATCATTATTAATATTTTGAAGTACTGGTGATTGCACCCAGGGGCATTATACCTCCTAGCTACACCCCCGGCCCTTTTTATTTTTTGTTTTGGAAACAGGGTCTCACTAGATTGCTGAGAGTCTTGTTACATTGCTGAGGCTGTCCTTGAACCTGCGATCCTCGTGTTTCAGCCTCCCAAGTACTGGGATTAGAGAGGTGTGCTCCACCACATCTGGCTTAAATTTAAAATTAGTCAAGCTAATGAACATATCCATCACCTCACATACTTTTTTTTTGCGGTACCGGGGATTGAACGCAGGGGCGTTCTACCTCCGCGCTACGCCCCCGGCCCTATTTTTTATTCTTTATTTTGAAACCGGGTGTCACGAAGTTGCGGAGGGCCTCACTAAGTAGAGAGAGAGAGAGAGAGAGAGAGAGAGAGAGACAGCAGACAGGGAGTGAGAGAGAGAGAGAGAGAGAGAGAGAGGGAGAGAGAGAGAGCACTGAGGCTGGCCGCGAACCCGGATCCTCCGGTCTCCGCCTCCCAAAGTACTGGGATTACAAGCGTGCGCCACCACGCCCGGCTATAATTCTATTATTAGTCGTTCGAGGAACCTCAACCTCCATACTGTTTTCCATAGTGGCTAGATCAATTTATATTCCCACTAACAGTTGTACCTTAAAAATTCCCTTTTCTTATCCTTGCTAATACTTACCTTTATTTTTATCATAGCCACCATAACAGGTATGAGGTGGTATCTCATTGAAGTTTTGATTTACATTTCCTTGATGATTAGTGATGTTAAGCATTTTGAGGTATATTTATAAAAATAAATGAAAATGAATGTGCTAGAATTACATGAATTAACATAGATGTATCTCACTAACTTAATTGAAAAAATCAAGTTTTATAAGGTTTTATGTAGTATGAATCCATTTATAGAAAGTTTAACAGCATGAAAAAATACCCATACTATTTTTGCTATATCCATGTATTGAGACTATAAAGGCTTGCAATGGTGTCTTACTCTGTTTCTGCTGGTATAATAAAATACTTGACACTGGGTAATTTATAGAGAACAGAGTTCTAGAAGCTGAAAAGTCCAGGATCAAAGCACAAGCACATTTGGTGCCTGGTGAGGGCTATTTTCTGCTTCCAAGATGGCATCTCCTTGCTGCGTCCTCACTGGGTAGAAGGGGGCAAAAAGGAAGGAACACTATGTCTTCACATGGCGGGAGAGATGCAAAGGCAAAAGGGCAGAGCTAGTTCTCAACAATCCTTTTATGAGGACATTAATCCCATTCGTGAGGGTGGAGCCCGCAGGACCTAAACATCTCCCAGAGGCCTCGCCTCTAAAACCAGCACTTTGTTGATTAGCTTTTGAAATAAAAATTTTCGATGGACACTTACATTCAAATCATAGCACCCAATAAGGCAGGGATCTGGAGGAAGAGAAACATGCACAGGGAGCTACAGCTGTGTTTCTAATGTTTTATTTCTTAATTTGAGTGGCAGGGATAGGGGTATTTTTTACACCATATTTAATTTTTATTTGTATTTAACCTGTTCATAATAAATTCTAAGAGGGACCCAAAGACCTCCTTCTTCTCTCCCTGCACATTGCCATGTCTGGGGCTAGTGCCTGGAATTGTATTGCCCAGGCTGCCATGCTGAGGCGGGCAATGAGGAGTATCCATGGACTCACCAAGGAAACCAGAGCAGAGAGATGAAAACTTAGGGCCTTGCTACTGTCAGAAAGCCACTGAACCAACCCGCACCGCAGCACCTGACTCTGGACTTCTTGTTCTGTCAGACGATCCATGTTCTCATTTTAAGCAAACAGAATCGGTATTTGCTGTTGCTGATGGCCAAAAGCGTCCCAACTAATACCATCCACAAACGCTGTCTTCAAATCTTTCCCTTGTCTACAACAAGGTTTCCATTCATAGCACTAGCAAAACTACAAGCATTCTTTATAGACATTCTTTATATCCTTTATTCTTCATTAAAATTCTACTTCTTTCATTAGACTTTTCCTCACCAAGAAGTTTACAAAGATCCCTCTCTATTCTGAATAGTGTTAGCCCTTGCTGCATATGACTATTTAGGTCTACTCAATGAATACGTGATTCAAATTCTTAGAATCAAGCTGCTTTGGACACATGATCTCTGGAATGCAAACTGTAATTGTGGCTCACTGTACAAAAGCTTTTTCTTTTCATTAATGGAAAAACCTATTTAACTATGCACACAGACAGCAAGCTTTTATCATTTATCAATACAAATTAGTAATCAATCAACCAAGCTAAGCCTCATGCCATTAAGGATTGATGGTAAAACAGGCAATTGAACTATTTTGCAGATAATGACTAACCTGTGAAAGGACAAAAAGCACAAAAGTGGTTTCCTGGTTCAGTAATAACAGGTAATAGTTATGAGCCCCTCCTATGTGCCAGGTACCTGCTAGATGTTTATATATACAATATCTCATTTCCCCCTCACAATAATTCTGTGGGATATTATTAACTCTGTGGGATATTATTCACATCCCACAGAGGAAGAAACACACACTTACAGAGTTTAAAGCATCTCAGTGTCACAGACCTGGGAAGCGAAGAGGTAAAGATTCAGTATCAGGTCTTCACACTGTCACACCTTCAGAGACAAGGCTCTTTCCACATGTGAGGCCACCACTCAAGTATTTATTCATTCACTGAATTATTGGTTAATCATCGTTCCTAACAATGGAATAAAACGGCAAGCAGGATATACATGCTCTTACTATCATGGAACTTAGGCTGGTAGATGAATTATACAATTAAATTCCAAATATAGTGTTGAACATTTCAGACATTTCCATGTAGGCACAGCACTTCTATTTTGTAGTGCTCAGTCAGCCATGAAGCTTCAATTTTTCTCATATTGGTCCCATAATGTAATGCGAGCAAGGTTAGTTCACAACAATGCCGTCCAAAATGTGCCATCAAAAAATATGATCAGACACAGCAACTGATGCTGATGACATCCTTGCAGAATTATACAAATATGACAACCCACACAGCAACAGTACAATTGAGCTGCACGAGAAGAATCATATTCCCCAGCATTCCAAAGATGCATCCGTTTTACACCTGCAAAAAACCTAGAGGGGTTGCGCGTGCTGTGTTGATCACTGAGGCATATCGCTTGTACCCACCACTGGGAAGATATTAACATGTATCATACTCAGTAGACTAGTCATACATGTCAATGTCATGGGTATTTGACCTCAAACTCAGTGTGCCTTTTCATTCCAGTCATGGAAGAGTGGACATGCTTTTCTCCCGTAAGCAGCAACAAGAGTGCAGAGAACAACACTCTGATTTGTATGTTGTATTTATGGCCTTAACCAGGATCTCTGTTATGTGGGGAATCCTATAAAACAATGGCTGTGCATACAATTTTAAAGGTGTAATACTAATCTATTTATTTGAATAATGTAAAAAAATCGTCCTATTTTTTAAGCAATGTCCTTTCCGGCGACTTCACTGTTAATATTGAATAGACATAAGAGTAGGTTTCATTTCTAATACTTGCATAACAAAAGGGCTAGATGTAATTAGTCTGGATATTTTATGTGACAGTGATTGTGCGCATGTAGTTTATAATTGGAATGATTGTTCAGGGTTAACAAGGCGGCGCTTCACTGTCAACATATACTTACTTCATTTGGAATGCTGCCCATACACTGCATTTACCATTAATTCAATGACTGTTTGGGGGAACTTACTAAATAGATTGCCAAATAAAATCAGTTACCTTGTTATCTTAGTATATTGTATCTCAGAACAATAGCCTGAGAACAACTGATGTGTTGGTACGACCCAATACTGACTCTTGACCATAGATTACTAGAACATGCTTTTGTGTCATTTCTTTGTTATGTGATTCTCATGTGGGGTTTTGCTGCCATTACCCATTCATCCATTCATTAGACAAGCTTTCTTTCTTTTCTCTGTTTAGCATTTCCTATGTGCTTGTGCTATTGGAGATGCAGAGATAAACAAGATAATCCTTATTCTCAAAGGTCTCACAGTTTAAAGAAAAACTCATAAACATAAAATTATACAAGAGTAAAGTGCAAATGTCATGCTTTGAGTATGTGGGAACCTTGAGGTTGTGTACCCAGCCCACCCTGCTGAGGAGACTGGGGGGCTAATGAGAGAAGTAGGCAGTCAGAAAAAGCTTGGTGGAGGAGGTGATGTGGGCTGAGGCTGTAAGGCCAGGTATAATAACTTCACCACTCCAAGGAAATGAGCATACCACCGAGATGGAGATGAGAGGTAGGATATTCTTTGCCAGAATAAACAGCACACACCAAGTATGAACAATAAATCTCCAGCACTTAGTGGAGGGGGCTGATACATCATATATGCTCATTACGTATTATTTACATTAATGAACCATTCTGTTCCAGTTGTAGTTGGGGAAAGAAATGATAATGAACTGAACTAGCACAATGATAGAAGCAAAAGAAAGCACTAGATTGAAGCATTGTCGACAAACTTAAGACAATTAGAGACTTTACCTACATGTAAAATTGGCAGAACTTGCTGAAAAATAGCTGGGCAGCTGTGCTTTTAAGAGAAAATAAAAGGGGAAGATTCCTAACAGTGATCATTTAATGATGACTGTTATGGCCAAATATAGAATGTCCCCTTAAGTGCTCATTTATTAATGGTCAGGGTCGATATAGTTATGAGCATTGTAATCTCATCAGTGGATTTATCTGGGTGGTAGTTTAGGCAGGTGGGGTGTGGCTGGAGAAGGTGGGTCCCTGGGGGTGTGGCCTTAGGGACTGTGCTGGTGTCTTTGAATCTCCTTGCTCGCTTGCTCTCTCTGGTTTCTGGCCTCCATGATATGAGAGCAGAGCTTTGCGCACTCTCTTTCTGCTTCCCACCACTATGCCCTGAGATCCACAGTCCCTGGTTTCACACAGACTGAACCCCAAATCTCAAAAAAACCCAAAAAAACAAATATCTATGAGCAAATAAATCTTCCTTTCTTTAAGTTGTGTGGTCAGTTTTCTAGGATTATAGCAGTGAGAATGCTGACCGAGACAACGACTAAGTCATTAGACATGACGAGTTTGGGGGTATTTTTAAATGTATGTGCCCAACAGGCAGGTGAATATGTAAGTATGCTGCTCTCACATGCTTTGACCCACCGTGATGCAGAGACCTGGAGGTCATTAGCATAAGGCAGTAGGTTAAGAAGATGAACATGGAGAAAATTACTCAATTAGACAATGAGAAAAGTAGTGGGCTGAGGCTTGCTGGAGAACTCTGAGGAAAATCAACATTTAAGGAAGAAGAGGGGGAAGACAGGTCCTCAAAGAAGTTAGAATAATAATTTTAAAGATGTAAATTTTAAGAATTTAGGGTCCAAGAGGTTAAGATAATAGCTGTGCAATACAGATGATCCCCCACTTTAAAAGCAGCATGGAGTTTTAGGTACTTACCTGTATGAATTCACTGGGTTTAGCAATCAAATCATTTCTGATGCTTGAAGTTGGCAGTGGGGGGAGAAACCAGACTACTATTCATTAAAGAATGATGCAGAGGGTAGAAGAGGGGATCAAACGGCTAGATTAGTTCATATTACACAGCCCATCTACAGCTGTCCAAGACAACAAAAACAAAATGGAAAAATAAGAGCCAAATACAGCAGTGCTCCAGGCAAGTAACGCTGGTGGAGTAGCATCCACTGTGAAGTCAGCAGAGATTTGCTGGGCTTGCACATAGAAATGGTTATAATTCCCAAAAGAGTTTTCTAAGACCAGCTCTGTGAAACAAAGTGTGCTATTGGATATCCGATTAAATGAAAAAAAGATTCCCTATAGGCAACCTTAGGGGCATGTAACATTTGCTCTCAATCATAAGAATTGATAGTGAAAATGTGCTCTACGTGGAGCATGACATGTCATAACATACCATTCGGCTATTTGAAAAACATCAAATACATAAATCAGTGTCCAAAAGGAATGGAATAAAACAGGCAGTATATGGACAAGAAATATACTCTGTGGCAGCGCTGTGGCTCCAGCACTAATCTGTCCACTAACAGCTCAATATATTCATAATTCATTAAAAAATAACACATAAAGTCAATTAGGAGTAGCATTTTTAGGGCTTAGATCAGATCATTTGACAATGTACGTATCTATCTTGTTTGTCAGTAAAATAATTTAATAAGTTTGCAGACTATTTCTTTTCACTTATTTTTTCAAAAACACTTATGTGCAATCATTAATACATAATGTTCTCAAATATGCAATATTACCTGCAGAAATTAATTTTAAATTTCATATGGCATTTTCATCCAGTAGTTAGGAATATATGAGAATGAAGAACCACTGACTTATTTATCCAATCAGAAATCCACTTTTCATTATTCACTATGTCCAAAAGGACATGATGGGCTGTTGAGAGAGGAGGATGAGAATGACATGCTCCCTATTGTCTTGTTTACGGTGCTTTGGGAAAACAATGCCAAAAAGTTACTTCATATGAAAAGCTAAAATGGCACAAATACTTGTTAGAGATCAAAGGAAGGGCCTTTAGAGGGGAACCAGAGGAATAAAGGAAAACCTGAAGATGAACATTTGAATACTAAAAATTTACTATAAGGATTGGATGGGATGGTGGAGTTTATTTGGATTTTGAAAGTCACAGTGTAGTAGATATTTGTTAATTATGTCCTCAGCATTAATACAGGCCATTTTCAGCCATGGGTTTGGGTGAGGTTGCCCACTGGCAGATCCAGGATAAACCCTGATGAGCTTAAGTATAACTGATAAGACTGGTTCAGGAATAAACCCACGATGAAGATATGGTTGTTAAAACTTCTAGAAAGGAGAAAAGACTTCTACCCTGGGGCTTCATAGCAAGGTTTTCTTTTCTTTTTGATCTGAACAAGGATTAGAAACAATGATAGCCCAAGAACTGTTTGCAGCCATCTTGCACCAATGAGAGAAGAGTCTGCCTGTAAAGGGAATTCGTACTGAGGAGGCAAAGCAGAAAAATGGAGAGGACTGAGCTCTGTTCATATCATGGAGCCCTGAGTCAAGTCATGCTTCATGGTTGTATGTGCAAACAACAGGAGTCTTGGAAGTTTGAGGCAAGCCTGGGCGATTTAGCAAGACCCTGCATCAAAATAAAAGAGCTGGTGATGTAGCTAAGTGGTAGAGTGCCCCTGAGTTCAATCTGTAGTACTACAATAAACAAATAAATAATATAAATGAAACCTAGGGAAATGCATACCCCCCGAATCCTGCCCTCAACATAATAAGCATGTTCATAATCAACATAAACATCCCCCAAATGATGGGAAAGTTCATAAAATATATCTGATATCATGTTATATGTAGGGTTATAGCACAGAACAATTTTTCCTAGAGAAAATCTAGGTGTAAATGCTTCATAAAGTGAGAACTTAATCTATTATTCTAAGGTGGGACTTAGTATCCCCACTTTCACAGTTTTGTCTACTATGATGAAAAGAATCTGAGAAGAAAATTCTAGAATAAGCTAAGGGTCAAGTTCTGAGGAGGCTTTTGAAAACAAGAGGCACAAGTTACTTGACATGAAATGACCCACTGAAGATCAAATGAAAATTGGAGGGGACAGATAATCTATTCAAGATCTAAATATTATATTATCAAATATTTGGGGATTATTGGCATTGAGATAAACTCTCATCTCCCTTAATTATACAGATGTCCAACCCTAATTAAATTTTAAAATTATATCTTGCTAGGCATGGTAGCACATGCCTATAATCCCAGTACTTGGGAAGCTGAGACAGGAGGATCACAGGTTCGAGGCCAGCTTCAGCAATTTAACTGAGAGGAAGCTGGGGGTGTAGCCTGGAGGTAGAATGTCCCTGGGTTCACTCCCCAGTACCAAATAAATAAACAAATAACCAAAGATATAACTTTAAGAGTAAGCAGCCTTGATAGAGGGGAAAAAAAAGTTTTGCTTAATTCAGTGATCTGCCTAACCCAAGAAACCTGAAAACCATTTTTTTGGGGGGGCCAATGGGGACTGAACCCAGGGGCATTCTACCTCCGAGCTACACCCCAGCCCTATTTTTTATTCTTTATTTTGAAACACGGTCTCACTAAGTTGTGGAGGGCCTCACTAAGTAGCTGAGGCTGGCCGCGAACCTGCGATCCTCCTGTCTCAGCCTCCCAAGTACTGGGATTACAAGCGTGCACCACCACGCCCGGCTACACTAAGCCTTTTCTGAATAGGCCCAAGATGGTAGCAACAAACCTCACTTTGAGGGATGTTAACAATTGCGGCGATTATGCTGAATCTAGCCTGGTTTGACCTGGGTGGGGGGAAATGTCCACTCTAAAACTCGGAAGAACACAGCCGCGCTCGGGCTGCGGGTGAGGGAGGCGGCGGCGCGTCCTCCCGGTCGCGCACCTCGCTAGCGCCTCCTCGGCGGCCCCAGAAGCCCATCTTGTTTCCGCAGAGGGAGAAGAGGCCGGAGCGGCGGAGGCCGCAGGCTCGGTCCTCGCCGGTCCCCGCGGCGCCCTCGGGCTCCGTGCGGCCACTCCAGGGCACCGCGCCACGTCGGAGGCCGGCGCCCGCGGCAGCCCGCGCTAGGTCCCCGGCCGGGCGCTCCGCCTCCCTCGGGCCGCGGCGGCCATGGCGGCCCGGCGCATCCGGGCGATGGCGAGCGCGGCGCTCGGGAGGCAGCCTCCTGCCGCCCTGCCGCCAACACCTCTTCGGCTCGGAACCGGGTTCCGACAGCATCTCAGCCTAACCATACGCTCGGCTTCCGAGGGAGACCG
>PVJS01051124.1:0-14081 GCA_004027185.1 Glis glis | reverse complement strand
CTCCTTTCATATCCAGCTCCTTTCTCCACTGATATTGCCATCTGAGGCTGAGATGCTGGCAGCCACCCATCTGAAACATGGAGTAGGGATGTTTTGGGCCCCAGGTACTCACCCTGGCTGTTGGTCCAGGCTGCCCTGACACATCCTGTAGGAGCCCTGGGTGTCTGCAGCAGAAGGATTGAGTTTTATCTCACTGCACAGAGCACCTTGACAGCAGCACCTGTCTCAGGGGAAGGCCAGCCTTGAGTCACAGGGGAGTCATTCCACTCAGGTCCCTGTGCAGTGAGAGATCTGGGACTAGCTTTGAAACCAAGGGCAGAGTTCAGAGAAACTAAACCGTAAGAGGGAAAGGGAGTCCAGAATCACAGACTCTACAGTATCCCCTCAAATTGAAGTTGTGTCTTCAGAGACTGTGGGCTTCAATGGCCCATCTGAATTTGAAATCCTTCAAGGTCAATATCCCTGAAGCCTCCTCTGGGACAGACCACAGGGGAAGTCCTTTGGGAGCTCCTAGTCTTTGCAGAGTGAAGGAATATGGAGGGATGTGGTGGAGAGCTCATTAGTGGCCTAACCCAGTCTAAGAGAGTTGGGGAGAGTTTGGGAGGAAGAGGAGAGGGAACAGGCTTCTGAAAGGCCTTGGCTCTAAGCTCTCAGCTCTCATTCTAGGACAGATGCCAGGGCTGAGGGCTGGAATCCCCAGACTGGGGCCAGCATAGATTCTGCCCATATTCCTAGCCTGAGACTGACTTGCCAAACCAAGCAGGTTCAAAAAAAAAGAGAACTGGGCTAAAGGAATGAACATGAATTACAAGCCAGTCAGACCTGGATTCAAATTCTTCACTCTATTGCTTACCACATATGAACTCCTTCTCTATCCTGCCTCACTTCTATATAGAATCTAAAAATGTCAAACTCATAGAATCAGATGAAACTGAGCCATAAAATGGCAACTTTCCTCTTCCTAAAAACTGCTTGGGCTGTTTCAGCATGCAGGTGCAGAACCCTGGGACCTGACCTAAAATCGTGTTGAGACTGGAAACACCTGAGGAACAAGAACAGAGTATGATTAGAAGTGAGGGGTGCTGTCAACAGTCGCAGGATGGACCATATTATTCACAATTCCATCTGGACCCGTGCACTGGAAGGTGCAGGCTGTTCCACTGAGACTCCCAGTTATAAGAATCAGCCCTATATTTCCCCTAACCTCAGGGCCACTTAAATTCATTCACTACATGTCCATGGGGGAGACACATTTAAGCATGCCTCCTGTTAGAGTCTTGAACTAAAGTGACCCCATCTTGTGAAGATGTGTCATTATGCTGACCAGAAAAGTCCCAAGTCTTAACTCAAATACACTCATCCCCCTGCTTACCTAAATGTCCTCATTATTTTGTCTAAGATGTGCCTAAAAAGCCCCTGCTTATCGCATCCCTCTGCTTATGGAAAATTCCCATTGTCTTGCTTAACCCACATATAATAAAATCTTTTTTTTTTTCAAAACCTGGTGCCATAGTATTGGCTTCTCTGCATGTCGGGGAGGGAGACCTTGCCGGGTAACACAGAGTAGAATGATGGCTGCCAGGGACGGGGGGTGGGGCAGATGGGGGAGTTGTTCAAACGGGGCAAAGTTTCAGTTATGTGGGATGAATAAATTGTGCAGCTCTCATATAGAGCATGGTGACTATAGTTATGGTGTATTATATACTTGAAATTTGCTAAGAGTAGATCTTAAATGTTCTCACCTTGAAGGTCATAACCAAGCGAGGCAATGGGTTAATTGGTTTGGTTGTGGAAGATATTTCATAATATATATGCATATAACAATATAAAATTTTATATCATAAATACATATAATTTTTTTTGTCAAATTATATCTCAGTAAAACTGGAAAAACTATCTTTTCTAGCCTTAGGTCCTAAACCACTTAAAATCCCTGCAACTTCATTTCTTCTTTTTTTTTTCTTTTACTGAGGATTGAACACAGGGGCATTCTACCTCCGAGCTACACCTCTTGCTCTTTTTATTTTTTATTTTTATTTTTTGTGGTTCTGGGGGTTGAACTCAGGGGCTTCTCTACCTCGGAGCTACACCCCCAGCCCTGTTTATTTTTAAATTTTTACTTGGAAACAGGGTCTCTCTCAGTTGCTGAGGATGACTTCAAACCTGTGATACTCCTGTCTCAGCCTCCCAAGTACTGGAATTACAGGCATATGCCACCACACACAGCTTAATTTCTTTTTTAAAAAAGATTTGTTGGTACATAATAATTATACATGATAGTGGGATTCATTGGAACATAATCGTATGTGCATATAACATAATTTGATCAATTTTTTATTCCAGCCACTGCTATAGCTAGCTACTAGATCTGTGAGGGCTCTGGCCAACTTAACATGGTGCCACCTGTGAGAGCCACACCTCAGCCCTATGCCACCCATCTCCTCCTTCCCAACGGGTTTCTCTTTTTATGCTATAGCCTGGGGGTGCATGGGAACCTAATGAATACTCAAGTGTTTGGCAACGTGGCAATGGTGGGAGTAAGTGCACGGTGGGGCAATTCTTAACTAATAGGGTATAAGAGGGAAAATAACTTCCTACCTTTTGCCAGGAAGAAGATTCTGAGACAAGCTATAGGGAGTTCTGCAAGATCTATTCACAGTTACCTATTGGGTGGACAGCTCTATCATGCATCTTTGTTCTGGCTCTCCCCTGTCCTGTTTCCATCCTACTGTCCCTCACACTTGATCACTGGATCAGATCCCCAACAGAGTAGCACTTGGGCTTCAGTCTCAGGGGGCTCCCAGAGACAGACACAGCCTATGATCTGGCAATAAAATCTTCTTGCCATGACAGAAACCATCTCACTATTTCATGCCTCTGTATACTCCTTCTGCTTCTTTGTTTACTTTGCTAAACCCAATCTGGTCTCCGTTTAAATATTACCTGCTTGCCGGGCGTGGTGGCGCATGTAGAGGCTAAGACAGGAGGATCACAGGTTTGAGGCCAGCCTTAGCAATTTAGTGAGACCCTGTTTCAAACTAAAAAGTAAAATAGGCCTGGGGTAGAATGCTTCTGGTTTAATCCCCAGTACTGGACAAAAAACAAGCAAACAAACAAAAACTCCTGCTTATGAGTCTCTCCTTCTTCCCACAGCAAAGTTGCTTTCTCCCTCCTCTGTGTGGCTGCTGTACCTGTACCTTTCAAATCCCTCTGTGGGACAACGAGATCTCCATATGAATACATTTTGTTTTATATGTGATACCTACTACAGTATCTCTATTGTTTATTTTTGCATTTCCTTCATGTTTCAGGGCATGGAACCTTATAGTATTTTTTAAAACCATAGTTTATCAATCTCCTTCTGACAGACTTTTAAATATACTTTTATTGGTGCATTGTAGTCTCACATCATAATGTAGTTCAGAATGATAGGGACATACATGCACACAGCACTTGGTGAGCTTCCCCCGGCCCCCTCCCCACTCCTCTCTTCCCCATACATGATACTGAGATTGGCATTGACAGCTTCACATACGTACATAACATCAATGGAAGTGTTTCCTTCATCAGTGCTCCCTCCCTCCCTTCCCTAGATCCCTCCATCTCTCCACTGGGGTTTCTCCTCCTTTATCTAAAGTCACTCTTATATCCCCCAATTACTCCCTAGCTTCTGCTTAAGAGAGAAAACATATGACCCTTCACTTTCTGTGACTGGCTAATCTCACTTAACATAATGTTCTCTAGGTCCCTCTGTTTTTCTACAAATGACATAATTTTATTCTTTATTGCTGAGTTCTTGAATGTTTATTATGGAATGGTATTAAGAAATGGATAAGGGCTAGCAAGGTAGCTCAATGATACAGTGCTTGCCTAGCATGCATGAGGCCCTGGGTTCAATTCCCAGCAGAATAAATAAATACATAAAGACACATAAGTAAATACATAAATAAATAAATGAATACTGGGCATGAACTTTGGCATTAGCTGGGAGAATTAGTGGTGATTATTGTTGGAAAGAATCCCAAATATGTGATGCTGGTAAAATCTAGTTGTAAATATATATTGGGTATAAATCTTTTCCTTCAATAATATTAATAAAAAAAACAGTGAAATCTCTATTCCCAGAAACAAACACATTTATGTTCTCTTATTTCTTATTAAGCCAGTCTGGGATAAATGATGTCCTGCTGAGGGATGGGAGCTAGATGAAGTTCTTGGGAGATGGGAGCCGTCCTGTCCATTGGGCAACCTTGGACTGTGGCCCTCAGGGGAACTGGCTACCTAAACTGGTACCCTCCGCTTACTAGGCCAACATAAACATGGCTGGGAACATGGCAGTGTTTTTATGGTCCTGAGTCCCTAGAGACTCTGTTTCACTGGGAAAGATTCTCTCACTAGAGTGACCACTTGCCTGGGACTCCCTATTTCAGAGGCCTCTCACAGCAGAGTTCGCCTGGGGCCACCTCTGAGAGCTGATTCAGCTTCCCAAGCACCCAGAGAGCCTCCTCCAGGAAGGCCTTCAAGATAATGGGAAAAGAAGTGCAAACATTCTCCCAGGACCCTGGCCTGTGTGAATGAGGAATAAGTAATGGTCATCGCTGCCCCCCCAATTAATTTTCCACTTTCTAAAATGAGATCACATCTTCCTGGGATAACTTTGGGCACTGGTATTTCTATTAGCCTCCTTCTTCCAATGCACAGATCAATCATGTCAATCCCATTTGGACCCCATCTCCATTACCTATTATGCTCCCTTCCTTTTTCCTATCCCCC
The DNA here is from genome assembly GCA_004027185.1 of Glis glis. Lineage (NCBI taxonomy): Eukaryota > Metazoa > Chordata > Mammalia > Rodentia > Gliridae > Glis > Glis glis. The sequence goes on along the minus strand of PVJS01051124.1, from coordinate 9,308 downwards.
CAAATTAGTGCTGGTATTCAAGAGAGGTAGAGAGAGAGAACACAGTTCTTAAATCCCAAGCTCCCAGGCTAATGTCACCAAGTGAGTGCTTTTTTTTAAAAAAATATTTTATTGGTACATTGCAATTAAACATCATAGTGTGGTCGAATGTGTTAAAAACATACATGCACACAGTTCTTGGTGTATTTCCCTCCATTCTCCACCCTGTCCCTTGCTCCTCACTCCCCACATGACTTAGTGAGATTGCTAGTAATGCCTTCACATATTGCCAAAGTATTATTTGAACTATTTCCTTCTTCAGTCCTTCCTTTTCTCCTCCATAACTCCATCCCCTTCAGCTACTTTACAGGTCTCTACTGGCCTCTATCTGCATTTAAAGTCCCTTATGTTTCCTATTTTCTCTCTAGCTTCCACAAATGAGAGAAAACATACCATTCTGGACTTTCTGAAACTGGCTGACCTCACAGAGTAGAATATTCTTCAGTTCCATCCATTTTCTTGAAAATGACATAATTTTGTTCTTCTTTATATCTGAGTCATTGTGTGCATATACCACATTTTCTTTATCCATCCCACCAAGTGAATGCTTTAAGAAAATATGCCTGTCTTTCTCATCACTGCTCCAATGCATGTTTCTATACCTTCAGGTCCCTGTAAGGTAGGGATTATTACCTGCTCCCCTTCTGTGGTGATGATAATAAGTGTTTGTTGGGTTCATAGTATGTACTACATACTGAGCTAAGTGTTGTCCGTGGATCATTGCATGTAATTCTTACAAAATCACTGAGATATCCTCATCCCTAGAAAACAGATACAGGGAAAGAGTCTCACAGAAAGTGAATTAACTTGCTGAGTCATAAGACATCTGCTCTTTCTATTGGGCGGGGCTTCCTTTTAGAGAGCCTGTGAATACCTCCTTGGGGTGGAAAATCTCCAGTCTTTGGGAATAGTTTTGGAAAAAGCCATAAATGGCAGGAACTGGGGGTAGATCAAGTTGAGAAATGCCATGTTTGGGCAAATAGCAGGTGTGACGACAGGGGAGAGGGCTGGCTTTCTCATGTGGGCCAGAGGGGAGTTCCCTAGGAGGTCCCAGGGGTGTCAGCCTTGCATGCCCTTTGAAATTGCCTGGGACTTCTTAGTGGTAATTACAGGATACCATATCTGGAATGGGCCTGCGATTTAGAGAGTATCTCATTCACTCATCATATCAATCCAAAGAGATTACATGAATTAGGTGAAATCACCCACATAGTGGCAGTACAGAAATATAGCTCAGAGTTCCCAAATCCCATATCAGGTCTCTGTCCTCCCCTCAATGCAGGACTCAAGGCACACCTTCTGTCCCTCCCCAGATCTCTCAGGTCTGCTCTAGAGGTTATAATATGGGGAAGCGGAGCTGGAGTCTGGTGCCTTAGACCACTCTGCTATCCTGACACCCTGGGATATGTGTGTCGTCATATGGGATAGGAGAGTAGAGAGTTCTTTAAAGGCAACTCAACTCAGAGCCTATGATGAACAATGCTGTATTGCATACTTAAAAATTTGTCCAAGAAGGTAGAGCTTATGTTAATGTTCTTACTAAGAAAGGAAAACAACTACAGAGGGCAGGAGAAAACTCTTGGAGGCCATGGGAAAGCTTTTTGCATTGAGGGTGGTGATACTTTCAAGGGTATTATGTCCAAATGTATTAAGTTGAAAACATTAAATATCTACAGCTTTTCTCATGTCAATTATGCCTCACTGAAGCAGGTTTTTTTTTTTTTTTGCGGTACCGGGGATTGAACCCAGGGGTGTTCTACCTCCGAGCTACACCCCCGGCCCTATTTTTTATCCTTTATTTTGAAACCGGGTCTCACGAAGTTGCGGAGGACCTCACTAAGTAGCTGAGGCTGGCCGCGAACCCGGATCCTCCGGTCTCGGCCTCCCAAGTACTGGGATTACAAGCGTGCACCACCACGCCTGGCTATGAAGCAGTTTAAAGAATACAAAGCATCTTATATCAATTCACAGGGTGGGGCCTGTGAGAGCAGGGACAGATTGGATTTATTCTCTGTTATTCTTTTTCCTTTTAAGAGAGACAAAGAAACTTTGACAATGATCCTGTGCTTTTATATCTGAACCCTCCTTGAGGGCTGAAGGGAAGGTGTTACCCTGTCTCTGTGTTTCAGATGGAAAAGCAGATGGACACAGGGGAATGTGATTTGTCTACAATCATCTCCTATAGAAGTAACTTCTCAGTATTCTTCATCACATACCAGGGAAGTCCATTTCTGCCTGATCGGGCTAAAATTCTCAGTACAATATATTGAAATGTGAAAGAGGAGACTTCAATATCAGAAAGACTTGGCTTTAAGTCTGGACTCTGTATTTTACTACAGAATGACTTTGAGAAAATTATATAACCCCTCTGTGCCTCAGTTTTCTAGTTTTCAAAATGATCATCTCAAATGTTTGTTTTGAGGATTATGGAAGCACTAGTACAGTTGGGGAGAGGAGAGAATTATAGTAGCAGGAACCCTCATGGTAGTTTAAAACATAACAGAGACATATCAAATCTTGGATTTCTCAAATGCTTGCCTCTTCCTTTAACCTAGGTAGAGCAGAAGCCCCATGGGTCCCATATCCTACCCCCTTGTCCCAGGGAAGTGCATCTATGGAGTGACTTCCCTGTAGCTGTGACAGACATGTTCATTCAATTTCCCACCTCAAGTGGGGACCCATTCTTTGTGTTTTTCTTCTGTGAGGCTTTCTTCAAATCATACACTGAAAGTGCAAGGAGTTAAAGCCTGGGGGCAACCTCCAACCAATTAGAAGAAGAGTTGATGGGGAAATGTTGTAGCTTACCCTTTGGATAGACAACTCCCCAGTGCATCTTGTACAGAAGTCCCAGGAGAGTCAAGTGTCTTTGTCCACAGCTGAGACCTTGGTAATAACTCTGTATAAAAGTTTCTTCTACCCTGTGTTACTCTTCCTGCTCCCTTGCTCCTATTCCTAGAAGGATATCTTACACTGCTTCTCCCAACTCCTTGTCTTAGATGCTGTTTTTGGTACACCCAAATCAAAATACCAAACATTTCTTATACAAGCCACTGCCTCATGCATATGGGATTCTCTTATGTTTACAAATTTTGCTAAAGACCACCAGGAACATACCTGTAGTTAAACAAAACTAGATTTATGAAGTTGCTGCAACTAAGGAGAACATATTCAAAGTAATCATTAAGTGTTTTAAAAAGAGAGAGTTAGGGAAGAGTATTTATGGAGCGTGTGGGTCCTGGGGTTAGTCATAGGATGGTTTTGGCTGGGATTGTTGTCTTCAGAACACAAGTCTTTGCAAAGTTAGCTATCAGTCTGTCCTTGGTCATGAAACACATGAACATACTAGTGTTACAAAATTTTGAACCTGGATAGTTTGTGATGCCTACTGAAGATTGGGCTGGCACAATTAGTCTGTTTTATGTTTTTTTGTGTTACAGTTTCTTTGTTTTCTCTTTCAATTTTCAGTTCTCTCTTCATAGATTAGTTTCCAAAAAGATGCTTTTTCTCCTTTTTCAACTTATAGATCTCTATTATTCAGGGTTCTTTAGAGAAACAGAACCAATAAGATGTATGTATGTATATATATATATATATATATATATATATATGTATCTATTATGTTATATGTATATATGAACACATACAGAGAAATAGATGGAGAGAGAAAAAGAGACTTATGGAGGGTGGGAAATCTAAACTCTACAGGGTGGGCTGATAGACTGGAGACCACAGGAAGAGTGGACATGGCAGTTTAATTCCTAAGGCTTGGTCTGCTGCAGAATTCCCTCTTTCCTAGAGGATGTTAGTCTTTTTTTTTTTTTTTTTGCGGTACCAGGGATTGAACGCAGGGGGCGTTCTACCTCCGCACTACGCCTATTTTTTATGCTTTATTTTGAAACCGTGTCTCACGAAGTTGCGGAGGGCCTCACTAAGGAGAGAGAGAGAGAGAGAGAGAGAGAGAGAGAGAGAGAGCGCGAGAGCTGAGGCTGGCTGCCAACCCGGATCCTCCGGTCTCCGCCTCCCAAAGTACTAGGATTACAAGCATGTGCCACCACGCCCGGCTTAGTCTTTTGTTTCTTAAGGCCTTCAACTGATTGGATGAGGCTGACCCACATTATGGAGGGTGATCTGCTTTTCTCAAAGTTCACCATTTAAATTTTAATGCCATCCCCAAACACCCTCATGGAAACACCTACAAAAATGTCTGACCACATATGTGGGCACCATCGCTAATACATAATATTAACCTTCACAAAATCATATGATTTTTATATTGGACACATGATCACTACTTTATTATTCTAGTTAGAAAGATTTTGCTAAATTATTACCTGATACTCAGAAGAATCTAAAAAGTACACTTGGAATTTTTTCTATTTCTGTATTTTTGCCTCAGAAATGACTATTATAAGGTTATAGGCAGAAAAAATGAGCTGAGAAAGTGTGTGCCTTACTCAAGCGTGCACAGTGACAGGAACCCTTGCTGTCCCCCTTCTACTTGTTCACCCCTAAGCTATGTTACCAGATGTAAATATATTATTTTCTGTCCTTCATAATGGGACTTGAAGCCTGGAAATATTGTTACTAAAATCATGGGGCTGTTAAAACCTTAGAAGTCCTATTCCTAAAACTACTAACACTATTGTTACTTTGGACTAAATATCATCCTTTATGAGCTACTTTAAAAAACCTTAATAATATATTTGCCTTAACCCAATAAACCCAAAATAAGGTCATTTCAATATGTTCTTGGTATGAAGTTGATAATGAAATATTTTACATTATTTGTGATAATTTTTATTGTAAAATACATATATCATAAAATTTACCATTTTAAACATTAAGTGTATAATTCAGTGGCATCAAGTACTTTCACACTATTCTACAACCATCACTATCCACTTACAGATCCCAAATGGAAACTCTGTGCCCACCTGAGCTCACAGAGGCCCAGGGGTTATATTTCAATTTTAGCGACTCCTTGGAGCTGCTCAACAATACAGTGGGAATATCCTGCCTTTAAATAAAATGCACTTAGCATCTTTACATCTGTGCAAATAATATCTGTCAGGACTCCTGACTGATGGGAAAGAAGATTAGAGAATCTCTTACATCTTCAAATATTAGTTTATATGATTCTATAAACACAAAAGCAATAGGCATAACACTTTGCAATTTTTTAAATAAATTTTATCTGATACCTAAGTTAAAACTCAGGTACTATCATGTGCCACACATTCAGAATATTTGACAAGTACAGGACCCACTATTAAAAGGAAGACGTGATCCAAGAGATGTAAGAGAAAAATAGACAACAACATTCTCCATTAATCTGGAAAGGGTTAAGCTATGAGACCATGAAAGGCAGCTACAGAACATGAAGAGGGACCTCACCTGGATCTGTTGCCCTCAACTTGGCACAAATACAAAGACGTCTATCTTTGTACATGGTGGAAAGACAGCAGGATGCATACAGGCCAAGGAAATAAATGGCAGATGTTAAGCAGGAAGCAATAAAACTGGAGGCTAAGTAACCATCCAGTCATCAAATTTAATTTCAAATCTTGATGTAGCACACATGAGCTGTGTGACTTAAGTCACCTCGCTAATGTAAGCTTCATTTCAATTACTTGTAATGAGGGGATAAAAATGGTACCTACTTGATACAGCTGTGAAGATTACAAAAAAGCCATGAAGCACTTATCATAGTTCCTGGAACATTGGAAGCACTTGAAATATGTGTATAAGCATTCTCAATAAGGGCTTGGATAAATTCCCAGGTAATGCATGCATAATAAAGCAACAGTGAGGACCATGGTAAGCCCCGGCTTCCATAATCGCCATTTTCATTTTCCCCATTTTTTAAAAGTTGTACAGGTCAGCTAAACAATACCTTGATAACAAAGAATTTAGGAAGTAGGAACAAAACCAAATCATTAGTCATTTGAACACATTTCCTCCAAGGCATAGGCTGTTTTTCAACTTAGTTTCAATCATATATCCTTATTGCTGTACTTAATAGTACTAGGATGTTTCATTTTACAACAGAGCCTTTAGATCACATACTATTCCATTAATATGGATTATTCTACATACTATTCCATGAAGGAGTGGCGGGATTATACTTTACTATTCCAACCAGAGAAAAGCACGGATGTGCTTATGGGTGACTGGAATGAAACTAGTGTTATGGAATAATTAGTCAAACCAGTAAGGATAAAGGTGGTGGAATGGGAAGGGTCACCTGTGTTCCACAGCCTGAATGTCCTTGTCACAGCTGATCTTGAACATAGCCAGCACCCGTGTCCTGATCTGTTTGGTTTTGGCACCATAGATGATGGGGTTGATCACAGGAGGCAGCAGCAGGTAGACGTCCCCCATGAGAACGTGCACGATGGGATTGAGGCTGTTTCCAAAGCGATGCACCACTGAGAGGCCGATGAGGGGCACGTAGAAGGCCAGGACCACACTGATGTGTGACACACAGGTCCCAAAGGCCTTGGCCCGCTCCGACTTGGAAGGCAGTTGTAGAACGGTTCGTATGATAAGAAAATAGGACAAGGAGATGAACAAGACATCCACGCCCATGACCAGCAGAATGGCAGTAAGACCGTAGACAACATTGGGTAACGTGTCTGCATAGGCCAGCTTCATCATGTCCTGGTGCACGCAGTAGGAGTGAGAGAGCACGTTGGAGTGGCAGAAGGCCAGTCGCTTGATGAGCAGCGGCAGTGGGAAAAAGAAGAGGGATCCGCGGAGCACAGCCACCACACCTATCTGGGCGGTTACTGTGTTGTTGAGCACCGCAGCATGGCGCAGCGGGTGGCAGATGGCCACATAACGGTCAAAGGCCATGGCCAGGAGGATGGTGGACTCGATGGCCGAGAGAGTGTGGATAAAGAACATCTGGGCAAGGCAGGCTTCAAAGGAAATCTCCCGGGAGTCAAACCAGAAGAGGGCGAGGATCTTGGGCATGGTAGACGTGGACAAGGCCAGGTCAATGGCCGCCAGCATGCAGAGAAAGAGGTACATGGGTGCATGCAGGCTGCGCTCTGTCCTTACGATGAAGACCATGATGCAGTTTCCAAGCAACGCCACAGCGTACATTGATAGCAGGGGGAAGCCGAACCAGAAATGGGCTTCCTCTAGTCCTGGGATACCAATAAGCACAAAGGTGGCATGTGTGAAGTTGCAGGAGCTCATCGCTGGCACTGAGGAGGGGGAGCTGGAGAGGGAGAGGTCACATGGGGCGCAATCAGAGAGTCCCCTGGAAACACAGGGACTGAGTGCATCTTAGTGTCCCTCCCCTCTCCCCCCACCCTACTCCCACTCAACTCTCTCATAATTTCCAAGGACCTCTTTCCCAAAGGGGAGAATGTGGCAGCACCAATTCATTTGTCAATCACTACTCTCAAGGTCCATTTAACTTGTTACAAGGGAACCTGGGGAGAGAAATGCTTATTCCAAAATATAGCTTTCCATTTTTTTTTTTCAGAGTTTTTTCTTCTGGGCCATCCCTTCATTATTTGGAAGCTAGGTGGCTCTTTTTTCAGAACTGTACCTTATTGGGAATTCTTCAGATAAAGCTCTCTTTATTTCCTCCCTCCATTCATTCTCTCCTCCGTTTTGCTCCCTCCCTCCCTCCATCTTCATTTCCTTCCTTCCTTCCTTCCTTCCTTCCTTCCTTCCTTCCTTCCTTCTTCCCTCCCTCCCTCCCTCCCTCCCTTCATTTTCCTCTTTCATTTTCTTTCTTATATTTATTTATTTATTCATATTTCATAAGCATTTACTTTTATGATATGTTAGTCAACTTTCTGTCACTATGATAAAATACCTGAGAAAATCAACTTAAAGGAGGAAAGATTTATCTGGCTCACAGTTTCAGAGATTTCAGTCTGGTTGATTGATTACTATGGCCCTATGGCATAGAGGGCATGTTGGGGCAGAGGTCCTCATGTCATGGTGACTGGGAAACTGAGAGATGTGAGAGAGAGAGAGAGAGAGAGAGAAAGAAAGAAGAAGAAGAAGAACCTTCACAGGATATGCCCCCAGTGAGCTACTTCCTTCAACTAGGCCCCACATCTTATAGTTTGCATCACCTCCCAAGAGTCCATTCAATCATGAACCCATCAATGAATTGATCCATTGATGAAATAAGAGCCCTTATGATCCAATCACTTCCTAAAAGCCCCTCCTCTGGACATTGCTGCGTTGGGGGAGCATCAAGCCTTCAACATATGAGCCTTTGGGGACACTCCAGATCCAACATATCACACATGAACTGCTGTGTACAAGGCTATTTACTAGATACTGCTGGTGCGAAGATGAGAGACATCTCCCTTGCCTCTACCTGGCTTGCTTAGGATAGAAGATAGACAAGCAGCTAATTCATTGTAGTATTGTGCTAAGTGGTAGCATAAGGTACACATTCAATGCTTTTGAGAGGGAGAGGCATGATCAGAGGAACCTTACTGGAAAAAAATGATCCTTTTGTTGAGTCTTGAAATATGCATAGAAATTAGGCAGAGAAGGGAGTAAAATCAAGGCAGTGGGTATAGGAAATACTAGCAGATTTTCAGCAGTCTAGGTCCTCAGTTCTAAGGCCAGCAAGTGGGGACAGAAACCCAACAGAAATTTAAAAAAACTGGATGGAAAGCTAAAAAAAAAAAAAAAACTACGAAAAAGGCCCAAAGGCAATTTCTTAAGGAAAAAAGAAAACTTATAAAATCAAAAAAGCAGTAGCTTCCCCTAATAACTTCTTGAGAGAGGAAGGTGCTTTCAGGACGTAGGGCCCCAGCAGATCCTGGCTGCTGGAATGTTCCCCATGATGCCTCTCTCCTCTGCTCCTGGCTGGTGGGTACCACCACACCTGAAAGTGCCTTCAATGCTATTCCCACTCCCCCAAAAAGAGCTTGGGTTGGTCTGGACTTTGGGATAGGTTATTTAATTTGCAATGATATTCTGAGAGTCCTTTCTTTCTTGGAACTTGTGTGAACAAATCATTCCTATCAAGAGGGACAATTTTTTGGAAGCATCATGTTGCTTTGCCCCAACCTCCTACCCCACCCAAATACCTGGACTCTGACCTCATCCAACCCCTCTCTGCTAGGTTCTGTAAGCACCTTGGCTTTTAGAGCTAATTGTTTCTAAAGGGCTAGGGGTTTGGTTGGGAGAAGCAGAGTCTCTGACTCTTGGAAATAAACTCTGCAGGTGTCTTTCTTGATTGTATTCGGGTTTTCCCTCCCAAGATTCTTCTTTGCTTCTAACCT
>PVJS01051123.1:0-14081 GCA_004027185.1 Glis glis | reverse complement strand
TCCTATTTTTTATGCTTTATTTTGAAACCGGGTCTCACGAGGTTGCGGAGGGCCTCACTAAGGAGAGAGAGAGAGAGACACAGAGAGAGACAGAGACAGAGACAGAGCGAGAGCTGAGGCTGGCCGCGAACCCGGATCCTCCGGTCTCAGCCTCCCAAAGTACTGGGATTACAAGCGTGCGCCACCACGCCCGGCTCTATTTTTTGTTTTGAAACAGGGTCTTACTAGGTGGCTGAGAGTCTCACTATGTTGCTGAGACGGTCCTCAAACCTGTGATCCTCCTGCCTCAGCCTCCCAAGTCCTGGGATGACAGGCATGCGTGACCACATCTAGCTTCTCTCATGGTTGTTCATGACACCACTGCTGTTGGTATTGTAAGTACAACTTCACATTTATAGAAAATTGTCAATTCACTCTTCAGGTTATGAAACCCCGAAAGGATATTTTAACAAGAGTATTTCATTTTTGAGATAAGGAAGTTATGACCCCAAATGGTTTCATAAATCCCACTATTCCCAGGCACACGTACAATTCCGTTCTCACGCATGTCCTTGTTCAAATGTGCAGCATCCACACAGCAGTGGTCTAGCAGAGCCCTCACCCAGGAAACAGCACACGGGCGGCGCTTCCCGCTGCAGCCTTAGCTGCTTTGCCCCTGAATCCTCCCGGTCCGTAGAGAAAAGGCCACGAGTCTTCTGTAGACCCCTCCGAGGAGTGCGATGGTGAGCAGCACAAGCCCGCACACGAGGCTCCAGGCCCACCGCGGCCCGAGGTAAGTGTACACGTGGCTGATGAACACCGGGCCCAGGATGCGGGCTCCGCTCCCCGAAGCCGTCAGCCAGCCCATGTACACGCCCTGGGGAGTGAGGGACAGGCAGACACGCGTCAGGCGATCGCACACCAAGACCAGGCTGCTACCCCCAGACCAGGCAGACCACAGCAATCCGTCTCCACCCTTCCCTTTTAAAATTAGACATCACTAAAAACACAGTAGTAAATGATAAACTTATTTCATATTATAACCATCTTTTTTTTTTGCGGTACTGGGGATTGAACCCGGGGGCATTCTACCTCCGAGCTCCACCCCCAGCCCTATTTTTTATTCTTTATTTTGAAACAGGGTCTCACTAAGTTGTAGAGGGCCTCACTAAGTAGCTGAGGCTGGCCGCGAACCCGGATCCTCCTGTCTCAGCCTCCCAAGTACTGGGATTACAAGCGTGCGCCTCCACGCCCGGCTATATTATAACCATCTTAAAAAAAATAAGTTTTTTTTGTGCTGATGATCATGCATGCTAGCCAAGTGCTCTGCCCCTCAGCCATACCCTCAACCCGGAAGGGACAAAACAACATAATTTATTAATACGCCTGTGTGTATGTGTGCGTGTGTATGTTGCTGGGGATTGAATCCAGGGGCATTCTATGTCTGAGATGCACCCCCAGCCCTATTTTATTATTTTATTTTCATTTTGAAACAGGGTCTCACTAGGTTAATGAAAGTCTCACTACTTGCTGAGGCTGTTCTCAAACCTGGAATCCTCCTGTCTCTGCCTCCCAAGTACTGGGATTATAAGCGTGCGTCACCACGCCCAGCTTAATATGCCTATTTATTTATTTATTTATTTATTTATTTTTGTGGTATTGGGGATTGAACCCAGAGGTATTCTACCTCCTAGCTACACCCCCAGCCCGATAAAAGACTGGAAATAGAAGCCTAACTTCACCCAAATGTTAGTAGTGATTGCTTCTTTGATATTTTTTCTTCATTTTGTTTCTACATTTTTTTCTAATTTTATGTAAATAAAATATGGAAATTCTTATTTATTTTCACAGTGCTGGATATACCACTTAGCTATATCCCCAGACCTTGCAATTCTTATTTAAAAGCTAATTTTGGGTTGGGGATATATGTAGCTCAGTGGTAAAGTACATGCCTAGCATGTGAGTTTGATCCCCAGCACCACGAAAATATATATATATATATTTTTTGCGGTACTGGGGATTGAACCCAGGGGCGTTCTACCTCCGAGCTACACCCTGGCCCTGTGTTTTATACTTTATTTTGAAACCGGGTCTCAGGAAGTTGCGGAGGGCCTCACTAAGTAGCTGAGGCTGGCTGCGAACCCGGATCCTCCGGTCTCCGCCTCCCAAGTACTGGGATTACAAGTGTGCGCCACCACGCCCGGCATAATTTTAAAATATATATACCTGCTATATACTTCTGAGATTGTTTTAGTTTTTCTCTCTTAGTAATTGCCCCTGGGGCCAGATGAAATTAAGTTTATATCCAAATGTGGCTATCAATTTTGGTTCCCTTATTGTTGCCTAATTTAAGAATGAGTTTGAGCAGAGAGCAGTGGTTCATCCCTATAATCGCAGTATTTAGGAGGCTAAGTCAGGAGGATCTTGGTTCGAGGCCAGCCTCAGTAATTTAGCAAACACCTCAGCAACTTAACGACACTGTCTTAAAATAAAAACATAAAATAGGTCTGGGGGTGTAGCTAGGATTCCTGGGATTGATTACAATCCTCCCAGTACCACTCACTAAAAAAAAAAAAAAAAGAATGAGTTTGAGAAATTTATGCTTCAGAGTTTTTTCAAGGAAGATAATTTTGAGCTTGTAATCACTGTGTTCAAGACATCTCTGAGTTCCCATTTAGCACACCGTTAAGCTTCAGCATATAAATATCTTGTGAATACAAAAGTTGTTTAAGTTTAAAAATGCTAAATATGAGCTGCATGTGGTGGCGCATGCTTGTAATCCCAGTACTTGGGAGGCTGACACAGGAGGATTGCAGGTTTTTTGTTTTTTTTTTAATTAATTTATTTTTTTTTTTTTGTGGTACCGGGGATTGAACCCAGGGGCGTTCTACCTCCGTGCTACACCCCCGGCCCTATTTTTTTTTTATACTTTATTTTGAAATCGGGTCTCATGAAGTTGCGGAGGGCCTCACTAAGTAGAAAGAGAGAGAGACAGGGAGAGTGAGAGAGACAGAGACAGGGAGAGAGAGAGAGAGAGAGAGAGAGAGCTGAGGCTGGCCGCGAACCCGGATCCTCCGGTCTCCGCCTCCAAAAGTACTGGGATTATAGCGTGCGCCACCACGCCCGGCAGGATTGCAGGTTTGAGGCCAGCCTCAGCAACTTAGTGAGACTCTGTTTCAAAATAAAAAATAAAATAGGGCTGGGGGTGTCGCTTGGAGGTAGAATGCCCTTGCGTTCCATCCCCAGTGCCCTCCCCACAAAATTGCTAAATATGATTAAAATTCCCCAAATCAGGTTGTGGAAAACTAGAGAATAAATGGCAGCAAACACGCGATTGTGACAGGCGTTCCCCGTGCACCTCAGGGCCAGGGCAGGCCCTTACCTGAGGCGTTGGTCCCAGAATTTTCGAATATAATGTGTAAGACATAACATTACAGGCCGGATAGCCTATGCCGATGAGCACCACGGACGTGAATAACTGGGCCAGGTGGATCTTCGGGGTGTACAGGCACCAGGCCTGTTCAATGGGGCAACCAACTGCTCGGTCACCGTGCTCCTCTGGAGAAATCCAAAGACCAGTAAGAAGCTCCCCGAATGTGGCATTAGGGATTGAATTATTATGTAAATCTGTGAAGACAAATTTAGATTTGCGTAAGCCTTGTTAATTTTAGATAAATAAAAGGGGATAATGCTATAAAATGATGTATGTTGATACCTTCCCATTGTACGTTGGGGAATTCATTTCCCCAAGGTAACAAGATAAAGAAGCCAACCCATATGACAACGAGTCCTCCCAGAAGAATAGCACGCTCGCCGATCCTGTGGAAGAACAGAAGCTCTGTAACTTCAAAATGGAATAGTAAAACAGGGTCTCAAAAGTTGCGGAGGGCCTCACTAAGTAGCTGAGGCTGGCCGCAAACCCGGATCCTCCGGTCTCAGCCTCCCAAGTACTGGGATTACAAGCGTGCGCCACCACGCCTGGCTCCATTAGTTTTATAATCTAAAAGCTATAAATAAACTTTCAATCTTTATAGTGATATATATCAATTAATAGAAACGTTAAATATAATTTCCCACTACAAACAACCAAGACATCTCTGAAAAATGGCTGATTTCAGGAGATATGGGACAGAAAATCCAAGCGGTGAGCCTAGAGCTCTTTTCATACCACAGAGCACAGAAGCTATCAGTGCCTACTAATGAAAACAGGAGTCAGGGCCAGTGTGAAGAAGCCGGCCGCGCACAAGACGATGTGAACGTCAAAGACGAGCGGTGACACAGGACCGACACACAGGAAAGTGCTGTTATAATCTATGAAGTCGTGATATATTAAAACAAAACATTCAACGGTCACTTTAAGAATGCTAGAGAACCAACTCATTATTCTAAAAACCAGTTAATTGCCAGGCGTGGTGGAGCACGCTTGTAATCCCAGTACTTGGGAGGCTGAGACAGGAGGATTCAGGTTCACGGCCAGCCTCAGCTACATAGTGAGGCCCTGTTTCAAAATAAAGAATGAAAAATAGGGTTGGGGGTGTAGCTCAGAGGTAAAATGCCCCTGGGTTCAATTCCCAGTACCGCAAAATAACAAAAAACAATGAGGCTGGCATGGTGGTGCACACCTATAATCCCAGTACTTGGGAGGCTAAGACAAAAGGATCACAGGTTCAAGACCAGCCTCAGCAACTTAGTGAGGCCCTCCGCAACCTAGCGAGACCCTGTTTCAAAATAAAAAATAAAAAATGGGGCTGGGGACATAGCCCAGAGGTAGAAGGCCCCTGAGTTCCATCCCCAGTACCACAATACAAACAAACAAAAAACGTCAATTAAAGGAAAGACTCAAAGCATTTATCCTATGTTTCTTATACAAACTGTGCCTTTGGTTAGCCAAATAGTTGGCAAGGAGAAGGTTCTCTTTGTAGAAAGTATTCTAACAAATGTTTTAAGTGACAGAATTAAAATACAGTTATACAGCTGGGTGTGGTGGCACATGCTTGTAGTCCCAGTACTTGGGAGGCTGAGACCGGAGGATCCGGGTTTGCGGCCAGCCTCAGCTAATTAGTGAGGCCCTCCGCAACTTCGTTGAGACCCGGTTTTAAAATAAAGGATAAAAAATAGGGCTGGGGATGTAGCTCCGAGGTAGAATGCCCCTGGGTTCAATCCCCGGTACCACGCAAAAAAAAAAAAAAAAAAAAAAACAGTTTTACCTTGGTATCTGCAGGGGGTTCCCAGCCCAGTTACCAAAATACACAGATGTTCCAGTCCCTTTTATAAAACGGCATAGTATTTGTACATAACCTGACATCCATCCTCCTGTATAAGTAACTCATCTCTAGATTCCTTACAATGCCTAGTACAATGTGAATGCTATGTAAATCGTTGTTAGACTGGATTGTTAGGAAAAGATGGCAAAAAAAGTCCATGCTCAGTACAGATGCAGTATTCTGCTCTGACTCAGTATTTGTGGATGAATTTTAACAAGTTTGTGTGTGTGTGGTGCTAGGGACTGAACCCAAGGGCATTCTATATCTGAGCTACACACTCAGCCCTGTTTTTAAATTTTTATTTGAAAACAGGATCTTGAGCCGGGCGTGGTGGCGCACGCTTGTAATCCCAGTACTTTGGGAGGCGGAGACCGGAGGATCCGGGTTTGTGGCCAGCCTCAGCTTTCTCTCTCTCTCTCTCTCTCTCTCTCTCTACTTAGTGAGGCCCTCCACAACTTCGTGAGACCCGGTTTCAAAATAAAGTATGAAAACAGGGTCTTGCTAAGTTGCTGAGAGCATTGATAAGTAGCTGAGGCTGGCCTTGAACCTGTGATCCTCCTGTTTCAGCCTCCCCAAGTACTGGGATTACAGGTGTGCACCACCATGCCCACTAACAACTCTTTTGTATGTGTGTGTGGGGGTGGAACAAAGGGGCCTTCTACCTCCAAGCTATACCCTCAGCCCTATTTTATTTTTTATTTGGAAACGGTCTTGCTAAGTTGCTGAGGGGCTTACTAAGTTGCTGAGGCTGGCTTTGAGCTTGTGATCCTCCTGTCTCAGCTCCCAAATATTGGGATTACAAGCATGCCACGCCTGGCTAAATTCAGTAATCTTAACCAGAATTTTCCAAACCTAGCCATTGAATCTTTTGTGTTGCTTAACATATATTACCATACAGCAGGACAATATTTTATTTATTTATTTAATTTTGTGGTGCCGGGAGTTGAACCCAGGGGCATTCTGTCTCTGAGCTACAACTCCAGCCCTATTTTTTGTTTTTTTAATTTTGAAACAGGGTCTCACTAAGTTGCGAGATGCCACAGAGTATAGAAATACGCTTTCTTAACAAATTATTCATCTGTTTGCAAGCTTTCAGGAACTAATGCATAACGAGATAAAAACTTCATTCTACTTAGCATATTCGTTTACACTGTTAGCTCTGTTTCATGTTTCATGTTTTAAAAAATAGATTTGAAACAACACCAAAAACGTACAACTTACTTTTTGGAAAGTAATTTAACCCCCATGAAAGTAGCAACTGCTTCCACTCCCAGAGCAGCGAGTGTTATTCCATTATACAACACGGCTTGTTCTTGAGTCCAGGCATACATATCCATCGTCAACGGAGCAAGAATGCTAAGAAAAACAACAAAGAATGATGGGTATTTTCATTTAAATAATAAACAGTATTTGTTATTTAAAGTGAAGCATAAGCTTCAATAATGATACCTGTGCATTCAAGAATCCCTGTCCCTTTTAACAAGAGACCTACATATGAAGCAAAAGTTTGAACACATTTTGTTGCTATGTGCCTAATTTTGAATATTTGTATTTTCACTTTTAATATTTTTTAATTATATAAGTAATATAGTCACATTGCAAGTAGTCTAAAAAACAGGAAACAAACCAATCAAAACTCCTAACAATCTTTTTTTCTTTTTTTTGCAGTACTGGGGATTGAACCCAGGAGCATTCTACCTCCAAGCTCCACCCCAACCCTATGTTTTGTTCTTTATTTTGAAACAGGGTCTCACTAAGTTGCGGAGGGCCTCACTATGTAGCTGAGGCTGGCCGTGAACCTGCGATCCTCCTGTCACAGCCTCCCAAGTACTGCGATTACAAGTGTGTGCCATCACACCCAGCTAAAACTCCTAACATTCTAACATAACTAAATAGTCATGGTTATCTATGGTTTAAATTAATCACTTTTAGCCGGGCATGGTGGCACATACCTATAAATAATCCCAGTACTTGGGAGACTGAGACAGGAGGATCACAGGTTTGTGGCCCTCCTCAGCAACTTAGTGTGACCCAGTTTCTTTTTTCTTTTCTTTCTTTTTTTTATGATACTTGGGATGGAACCCAGAAGCCTTCTATGTTCAACCTTGGAATCAGGGTCTCCCTAAGTTGCTGAGAGTCTCACCATGTAGCTGAGGTTGGCTTTGAACCTACATTCTTCCTGTCTCAGCCTTTCAAGTACTGGGATAACAGGCATGTGCCACCACACCTGGCATGAGACCCTGTTTCAAAATAAATTAAAAAAATAGGGCTGGGGGTGTAGCTTGGAGGTAGAATGACCCTGGGTCCAATCCCCAAAACCACACACACACACACACACACACAAATCACTTTTCTTAGAGGCGCTTTGAACTTTTGGGGATGGGACTGCCAGTGAGTGACTGGCTCCCCTCTGGAGGGTTATTTCTACGTAGTGATCAATTTCTCTTTAAGGAACTTCTGCAAAAGTAAATTTTAAAAGTTGTTATCTGGCTGCTGTAATCCCAGTACTTGGGAAGCTGAGACAGGAGGATCACAGGTTCAAGGACAGCCTCAGCCAGTAGTGAGACTCTCATCAACCTAGCAAAACCCTGTTTCAAAATAAAAATAAAACAGAGCTGGGGTATAGCTCAGAGGTAGAATGCCCCTGGGTTCAATCCCCAGTACCACACACACACAAAAAAAGTTGTCATGTTTTTCAAAAACAGAAAATGATTTCAGCTTTTGCTGAAAGTCCATTTTCTGGTTGCTTTTGTTATGGAAGTGTATATATTACCAGCTGTCCAGGACTGTTTCCCATCGTAAGTCTATTATTTTAATTAAAATATTCTATCTGGAAAGCAAGCATGGTGGTACACACCTGTAATCCCAGTACTTGGGAGGCTCAGACAGGAGGATCGCAGGTTCACAGCCAGCCTCAGCACCTTAGCGAGGCCCTCTACAAATTAATGGGACCCTGTTTCAAAATAAAAAATAGGGCTGGGGGTGTAGTTTGGAGGTAGAATGTCCCTGGCTTCAATCACTAGTATCACAAAAAAATAAATAAAATATTCTATCTGGTACCTTTTATAAAATAATGAATAAATTATACTGCTAAAAGTTTTTAAAAATTGGTTTCAAAGCAATACTGTTAACTGGGCATGGTGGCACATGATTGTAATCCCAGTTCTTGGGAGGCTCAGACAAAAGGATCACAGGTTCAAAGCCAGCATGGGCAACTTAGGCTCTCAGCAACCTAGTGAGACCCTGTTTCCAAATAAGATATAAAATTGAGCTAGAGGTGTAGTTTGGAGGTAGAATGCCTCTGGGTTCAATCTCAGCACCAAAAAAAAAGCAATAATAAGTCTCTTCCATCCCTACCTTTATATGTATACACACACACACACACACACACACACACGCACATACATATACACATAAATAAATATATGTGTGTGTGTGATACTAGGGGTTGAACCCAAGGGCATTTTACCTGCGAGTTATACCCCAGCCCTTTTTATTTTTTTATTTTTATTTTATTTATTTATTTATTTATTTATTTATTTATTTATTTATTTATTTTGTGGTACCAGGGATTGAACCCAGGGGCATTCTACCTCCAAGCTACACCCCCAGCCCTATTTTTTAGTCTTTATTTGGAAACCAGGTCTCACGAAGTTGCGGAGGGCCTCACTAAGTAGCTGAGGCTGGCCGCGAATCCGGATCCTCCGGTCTCAGCCTCCCAAGTACTGGGATTACAAGCCTGCGCCACAAAGCCCAGCTATTTTTTTATTTTGAAACAGGGTCTCACTAAGTTGCTGAGGGACTCACTAAGTTGCCAAAGCTGGCCTTGAACCTGAGATCCTCCTGACTCAGCCTCCCAAATGCTAGGATTACAGGCATGCACCACTGTGCCTGGCCATATGTATATACTTTATTCCTTACCTCCAAATATCTCTCTTCCTTAATATGACCGACTCCTTCCTTACAAAGCTTTTTTTTTGGTACTGGTGATTGAACCCAGGGGCATTTTACCTCTGAGCTCCACCCCCAGCCCTATTTTTTTATTCTTTATTTTGAAACAGGGTCTCGCTAAGTTGCGGAGGCCTCACTAAGTAGCTGAGGCTGGCCGCGAACCCAGATCCTCAGGTCTCAGCTTCCCAAGTACCAGGATTACAAGCGTGCGCCACCACGCCCAGCTCTTACAAAGCTTCTTTTCTTACATTCTTCTTCCTAACAGAACTGACTGAGTACAAACGACTATATTTTAAACTTTAAAATCAGATCAGCTGACGTAGAAAACAGACTGGTGGTTTCTCAAAAAGTTAAATATAGAATAAGTGTATGACTGAGCAATTCTATTTCTAGGTATCTATCCAAAAGAATTGAAAGCCAAGAGTAAAAGAGATACTTCTGCATCATTGTTCACATTCAAATTAGCATTATTCAAATTAGCGAAACGGTGAGAACAACCAAAGCGTCTGTCAATGGATGAACAGATAATTAAAATGTACGTACACCTGCAACAGAATATTATTCAGCCATAAAAAATTATGAAATTCTGCCAGGCGTGGTGGCGCACGCTTGTAATCCCAGTACTTGGGAGGCGGAGACCGGAGGATCCGGGTTCGCGGCCAGCCTCAGCTACTTAGTGAGGCCCTCCACAACTTCGTGAGACCCGGTTTCAAAATAAAGTATAAAAAATAGGGCCGGGGGTGTAGCTCGGAGGTAGAACGCCCCTGGGTTCAGTCCCTGGTACCAAAAAAAAAAAAATTATGAAATTCTGACATATGCCACATTATGATGTCAGAAACATCAGGCTAAATGAAATAAGGCAGACACAAAAGAGAAATACTATATCGTACAACTCATATGAAGTGCCAAGAATGGGCAATTCCACAGAGCCGGGAGGCGGGCGAGAGGCTGGTGCAGGTGGTCGGGGAGCAACTGCTTGTGATGCTGAAAGGTCTGACAAGGGACAGTGGTCATGGTGGGCCAACATGTGACTGTGCTTAATGCCACTCAACTGTATTTTGTGTGTGTGTGGTATGGGGATTGAGCTCAGGGCCATTCTACCTCTGAGCTACACTCCCAGCCCTATTTTTTATTCTTTATTTTGACACAGGGTCTCACTAAGTTGTGGAGGGCCTCACTAAGTAGCTGAGGCTGGCCGCGAACCCAGATCCTCTGGTCTCAGCCTCCCAAGTACTAGGATTACAAGTGTGCGCCACCACGCCCAGCATATAAATTTTTTATAAAATCTATATGCCTAATTAACTCTGCATTAAGAAATACAGATTAATAAATAATCTGATTTAAATGAAGACAGAATAAAACTTACGTTTCAAAAAGGGCGAAGATAAATAGAACCACAAAAAATAGAACATTGGTGGCCACAACAGCAACTTGGTCGATATTTCCTTGAGGAACCTCAACTTCATCTTCTCTTGCTATAGGTAAACAGGAGAAAAATCATATTACCTATATATCAGAATTTTTCTTAAGACACTAAAATAATGTAGAAATTACATGTAGCTAATTCTGTAAATAAATACTTAAAATCATTTTTAGGTTTCAAAGCAGTTTAAAAGTGACAGGATTTATATTACAGAAATAATTTTTAAATGTCATGTAAAAATAAAATGAGTACCAGTCACGGTGGCACATGCCCATAATCCCAGTGATTTGGGAGGCTAAGACAGGAGGATGGCAGGTTTGAGGCCAGCCTCAGCACCTTAGTGAGAACCTCAGCAACTTAGAAAGAACCTCTTTCAAACTAAAAATTAAGCCAGACATGGAGAGGCACGTTTGTAATCCCAGTACTTGGGAGGCTGAGACAGGAGAATTAAAGGTTCAAAGCTAGCCTCAGCAACTTAGTGAGACCTTGTTTCAAAATAAAAAACAAACAGGACTGGGGGTGTAACTCAGAGGTATAATGCCCCTGGGTTCAATCCCCAGTACCACAAAAAAAGAAAAAAAATAAAACTAAATAAATAAAATAAAAAATAAATCTAAGTACTTATAGTTTTAAAGATCTTTCCCAAAAACCCAGTGTATTGTCCTCAGAAGCAAAACCCAATACCAAACAGACAGAATCACTAGAAACACTGATAATGTCAAAGTAATTTACTCAGATAGCTTAAGAGTACCTTCTTCAAAATTAATAGTTTTACACTGTCGTCCTGAGTCATCCACACGATGTTCTCTTAAAAAGAAAAACATTTTGAAAATGATTAGTATAATACAGAAAGAGTTGAAACTTATCACTAGCATTCTCTTTTTTCACACTCTGGTAGTTTTTCTTTTACTTGCTTCTAAATAATAAAATTACGCTGGGCGTGGTGGCGCACGCTTGGAATCCCAGTACTGGAGGCTGAGACAGGAGGATCGCAGGTTTGTGGCCAGCCTCAGACACTTAGTGAGGCTGCCCACAACTTAGTGAGATCTTGTTTCCAAATAAAAAATTAAATAGGGTTGGGGGTGTAGCCCAGAGGTAGAAGGCCCCTGGGTTCCATCCCTAGTACCACACACACACAAAAATAATAATAAAAATAAAGGTGATATTAATATGAGCCGGGTGTTTTACCGCACACTTGTAATCCAGTACTTGGGAGTCTGAGGCAGGAGGAGCACAGGTTCAAAACCAGCCTCGGCAACTTAGCAAGGCTCTCAGAACCTAGCGAGACCCTGTTTCCAAATAAGATATAAAATTGGGCTGGTGGTGTAGCTTGGAGGTAGAATGCCTCTGGGTTCAATCCCCAGCACCAAAAAAAAAATCTTTTTTGCTGGGCGTGGTGGCGCACACATGTAATCCCAGTACTTGGGAGGCTGAGACAGGAGGATCGCAAGTTCGAGGACAGCCTCAGAAAGTAGTGAGACACTCATCAACCTGTTTCAAAATAAAAGTAAAAAACAGGGCTGGGGGTGTAGCTCATGCCCTTGGGTTCAATCCCCAGTACCGCAAAACTAAACAAACAACTTACAAAAAAGGGTAGATTTCATAGGGATAATTTTGCTCCAATAACCAGGCTTATTCAATTTTACAATCCACAATAATTCATTGCTTCTATCGAATTACCTTAATATAGTAAGGATCAGAATAATATTCACAACTCCCAGGAAGGCACTGAGTAGCACTGGTGCCGTGTACATGTTTATCTGCAGCTTCATCGTGTCCCATGTCACGCCCTTTTCTCCAATTAGTGCAAAACAAGTCTGAAAAACTTAGCCAAATAAAATGTATGCAGATGAATTATTATAGAAAGCACAGGCTAAAACAACATAGAAGACGTTTACCAGAGCATTGGAAGCGGCTTCATGAAATCATCCCTCTCCATCATGCGCTCTCAATAGGAGCAAGGAAACTGGTTCTTGGTTGGGTGGTGGTGACAAGCAGATTACTCTATGTAGAAAGCACAATACTTATCATATATAGGAATACATGATACATGTGTGCTATTAAAATTTCATGGGGGTGAAGTAATTAGCAAAGAAATGTCTAAAATGCTCCTAAGGAAACAATAATGAATAAAAGGTTGAGAGACACTGTTGGACATGCATTCACAAAGCATTGTATCTAAATTAGAGCTAAAACAACATCTCCCTCCCTCCCTCCCTTAGCAAGACCCTGTTTCAAAATCAAAATAAAATAGGACTGGGGTGTAGCTTGGAGGTAAAATGCCCCTGGGTTCAACCCCCAGTACCACACACACACACACACACACAAAAAAAAAAAGTATGACCAAAGGAGAAAAGGATAGAAAACCTGTAACTTTCCTCAGATCCTTTAGTAAAAAGAATTTTGCTCCTAATAAATAGAAAAAGAAAATAAACTCCTGCAAAGATGTCAAGGTAACAATTATTTGACAGAATCAGAGTTATGCTTGGACCCTGTATTTCCCATCTACTTTCTGGGTAACCTTGGACAATTTCTTAGATTCTCTGTTCTTTGGCATTCTCATATGTAAAATGGGATTCAAAGCACTTAATTTAGGGAATTAGTGTCAAGGTGAGATGAACCCGACTCACTGCTGGATCAAAAGTGTTAGTTTCCAGGCTGGGGCCGCAGCTCAGTGGTGGACCGCCTGCCTGGAACGCGAGGCCGGGTTCAATTCAAAACGAAGGAATTAGTTTCCTTCCCGGCTGGGGACATAGCTCAGTGGTAGAGCACTTGCCTAGCATGTGCAATATGCTGGGTACTAAAAAAAAAAAAAAAAGTTTCCCTCCCTTTCCCAGCCAGAAGTTTCACACTTGTCTTAGTTTTTTTAAATTTATTTTAGCCGGGCGTGGTGGCGCACGCTTGTAATCCCAGTACTTGGGAGGCGGAGACCGGAGGATCCGGGTTCGCAGCCAGCCTCAGCTACTTAGTGAGGTCTCCGCAACTTAGTGAGACCCGGTTTCAAAATAAAGGATAAAAAACAGGGCTGGGGGTGTAGCTCGGAGGTAAAATGCCCCTGGGTTCAACCCCCGGTACGGCAAAAAAAAAATTATTTTTATTGGTGCATTGTAATCATAATCTTGATGAAGTTCGGGTGGTAGAGGCACACATGCACACAGCACTCCTCGAGCCCTCCCCCAGCTCCCACCCTATTCCCTCCTTTGTCTTAGATTCAAAACTGCAAAGATTTTCAATTCCGTTTTTTTTTTAAGGCGGTACTGGGCATCGAACCCAGGGGCATTCTACCTCCGAGCTATACCCCCAGCCCTATTTTTTATTCTTTCTTTCTTTCTTTTTTTTTTTTTTGCGGTACCGGGGATTGAATCCAGAGACATTCTACCTCCAAGCTACACCTCCAGCCCTATTTTTTATTCTTTCTTTCTTTCTTTCTCTTTCTTTCTTTCTTTCTTTCTTTCTTTCTTTCT
>PVJS01051122.1:0-14082 GCA_004027185.1 Glis glis | reverse complement strand
CAATCCACAGTAGAGGAAGAAGAAGAGGAGAAGGAGGAGGGAAGAGAAAGAAGACGACTGTGACAGAGGGCGCTTACACACACACACACACACACACACACACACACACACACACACACACGGTGATATGAAGCTGGAGGTAGCGATTGGATTAATGTGGACACAAATCAAGGAAGAGCAGCAGCCACTAGACGCTGGAAGAGGCGAGAGCAGACCAGCGTGTCCCCTGGAGCCCGCAGAGCGAGTGTGGCCCCGCCAACACCTTGGTTCTGGCCCTGCCATCGCGATTTCAGACTTCTGGCCTCCAGAGCTCTGAGAGAATGGATTTCTGTTGTTCTAGGTCACCCAGTTTGTGGTATGTTGTTATAACAGGCGCAGGAAATAACATGCCGGGATGGGGCATTAATAGAAGTGTCCTGCACAGAGCCACACCTTTCTCAGTTGGCCTTTCCCAGAAGTGGGTGCGGCTGGTAAATTTTATCACTTGATGTCACATATTGATTGCATGAGAAAGACACTGTGTGAGGCTTCGTAAACCCAACCCATTCTCCAGGGGCAGGCAGCTGAGGCCAGCCTTCTCTTAGAACACGCGCTTTATGCAGCCATTCCAGAGATGGGGGACATGTTCTTTTGGATGACAAGGGGCTCGAGTCACTTGCAAACTTTCATAACACTAGGAGGCCTTTGAGCGTGCTCACAGAAGAGCTGCAGCCAGGTTGGCTCACCTGGTCCAACCCACCTGCCTGATGAAGTGCCAGGATCACAGGCTAGCCAGGAGGGGAGCCTCACCCAGGACCCCTGTCTCTTGGTTCCTGCTTCTTGAAGGGCAAAAAACAACCGCACTGGAGACAACCATGCAGCCAAGAGATTTATTCAAACAACAGGGGGTCAGAAGAAAGGCGATCAGAGGGAGAGAGCGCGCCCGCGCACGCCGCCTCACTTGGGATTAAATACAGGCTTAAGCTGAGTTGGCCCGTAGCCATTGGTTGACCGGACCGGTGTTGCGTCTTATTGGAGGCCTGCGTGGCCTTTAAACTTATTGGTCGGTGGGATGGCGCCCCCTGTAAGCCTGAGCGGTTTCCAGAAAGGGGCGGGACCCTTTTGGGAAGCAGTAACTACGCATGGGGGCAGGGTTGGGAGGAGAATCCCCTCGGAGAACCGGTTCAGTCCATCACTTCTCTGTTAATTTTATTATTTATTTATTTATTTATTTATTTATTTATTTATTTATTTATTTGTGGTACTGGGGATTGAACCCAGGGGCATTCTACCTCCAAGCTACATCCCCAGCCCTCTTTTAAATTTTATTTTGAAGCCAGGCATGGTGGCACACGCTTGTAATCCCAGTACTTGGGAGGCTGAGACAGGAGGATCCAGATTCGCGGCCAGCCTCAGCTACTTAGTGAGGCCCTCCAAAACTTAGTGAGACCCTGTTTCAAAATAAAGAATAAAAAAATAGGGCTGGGGGTGTAGCTCAGGGAGAGAATGCCCCTGGGTTCAATTTCCAGTACCACCAAAACCAAAAAAATTTATTTTGAAACAGGGTCTCTCTAGGTTGATGGGAGTCTATTTGCTGAGGCTGTCCTCGAACCTGCAATCCTCCTGTCTCAGCCTCCCAAGTCTTAGGATTACAGGCGTGCGCCACCACACTTGGCTCTGCTGGTTTTATTTCTGCTCCTACTTACCTGCTGTGGCCCAGTAGTTCAGCAGTTTGTGGTCTCTGTTTCCCAGGTTGGGCATGAAGCACAGTCAAGTTCAAATGCTCCCAAAGGGCTTAGAGGGATCAGAGTCAATAGAATCAATGCATTGGAGGTCACGAGTCCCCGGTGCCACTGCCCCCTGCTCCTCGGGAGCTGAGAGCGTGACCTTCCGCTTTGGATTCCTGTCTCCAAGGCCTTCTTCCTTTCTTCTCAGCATCCCGGCCCAGAGGGCAGCCCAGTCTAGGTTTGGCGGAGGACTGGTTTCCCTACCTCATGAGAAAGCACCGTGCCCATTCCATGCCAAGAGAAGTAGTGCAGCCCAAGAGGGGCTCCCGGTTCTGGGAGCCACAGAGGGTCATGGCATGATGCAGGGTCACAAGACACAGGACACAGCCACTCATCTCTTGCCAGAGATCACACTGGGGGAAGCGGACTCGGGAAGTTTTGGAGTTCTCATTGTTTTAGCCCAGGACCCTCGGCCTCAGCCACCTGCTCCTCCAATGCACCCAGCCAACTCTCGCTACCCTCGAGGGGTCCTCCCCATCCAGGCCGCCAGCCGTTCTCAACACCAGGAACACGGAAAATTCCTGGCTCCCACCCCCGGAGCCTGATTTATTTGGTCTGGAGTGGGGCCAGGCATCAATACTTAAAAATAAATAAGGCCGGGCGTGGTGGCTCATGCTTGTAATCCCAGTACTTGGGAGGCTGAGACAGGAGGATCCGGGTTCACCGCCAGCCTCAGCTACTTAGTGAGGCCCTCTGCAACTTAGTGAGACCCTGTTTCAAAATAAAGAATAAAAAATAGGGCCGGGGATGCAGCTCGGAGGTAGAATGTCCCTGGGTTCAATCCCTAGTACTGCAAAATAAAATTACTACACATTAATCAACATAACATAAAGATATCACAAATTAATTATTAAACATGAAAATTAATAGGCAAACTAAAATTGTTTTTGAAATACATTTCTTTTTTTTTTTTGCGGTACCGGGGATTGAACCCAGGGTCGTTCTACCTCCGCGCTACACCCCTGGCCCTATTTTTTTTTCGAGGTACCGGGGATTGAACGCAGGGGTGTTCTACCTCCGCGCTACACCCCCGGCCCTATTTTTTATACTTTATTATGAAACTGGGTCTCACAAAATTGCGGAGGGCCTCACTAAGGGGAGAGAGAGAGAGAGAGACAGAGAGAGAGAGAGCTGAGGTTGGCCGCGAACCCGGATCCTCCGGTCTCCGCCTCCCAAAGTACTGGGATTACAAGCGTGCGCCACCACACCTGTCTCCGGCCCTATTTTTTATCCTTTATTTTGAAACCGGGTCTCACGAAGTTGCGGAGGGCCTAAATAGCTGAGGCTGGCCGTGAACCTGGATCCTCCGGTCTCAGCCTCCCAAGTCCTGGGATTACAAGCGTGTGCCACCAGGCCTGGCTGAAATACATTTCTTAATGACCTAAATGAAAGTATTTGTTGTTATTGTTTTCCAGTGAGTTTGTGTATATGGGAATGAAAGAGACAAAGTTTGAAACAATTTTATTTATTTATTTTTATTTTTTTGCAGTGTTGGGCCTTAAATCCTCACACATGCTATGCAAGTGTGCTAACAATTTTTTTTTGTGTGTGTGTGGTACTAGGGATTGAACCCAGGGGCATTCTACCTCTGAGTTATACCCCCAGCCCTATTTTATTTTTACTTTGAAACGGGGTCTCACTAGGTTGCTAAGAGTCTCACTACTTGCTGAGGCTGTCCTCAAACCTGTGATCCTCCTGTGTCAGCCTCCCAAGTACCGGGATTACAAGTGTGTGCCACCACACCCGGCTTTAGCTCTAACAATTTTATTTTTATCCTTCCTTTTATGGATCTGAAATGCTTGCAAACATTGACATACACGAATAAGTAGGCAGAACCAGAAAAATTTCTCTTGTAGCAAGAGCACCTAATTCTTTCAGCTCCTTCTAAGGTATGTGCCAAGAATCGTATTTCCCATCTCTCAGTTGACAGCTCATTTAAGTACTCCTGCAGTTTTGCTCAAGGCAGAGAAATGGAAACCAGCTGTCTTGCGAAAGAATTCATTTCTGTCATTAGAGTCTCGTTTCCCTTACACTCTAGGAAGTTCAACAAAAAGCTTTACCACGCCTTACCAAGTGACTCTTAATTATGTGTATCAGTTACTCTGACTTTGGAAACATATTTCCATACTTGATATATTCAGAAAGGTTAGAAAAACTAAAATATGAATTTTGGTTCTTGTTCATCATCAATGCAATTTAAAATAGAGATATGAGTTATATCTAAAAATATAAATTTTTTTGGCACTGGAGATTGAACCCAGGGGCGTTCTACCTCCGAGCTACACCCCCAGTCCTATTTTTTTATTCTTTATTTTGAAACAGGGTCTTACTAAGTTGCAGAGGGCCTCACTAAGTAGCTGAGGCTGACCGCGAACCCTGATCCTCCCGTCTCAGCCTCCCAAGTACTGGGATTACAAGCGTGTGCCACCACGTCCGGCACTATTCAAAACTTTATTTTTTTTTATTTTTTTTTAACGTGCTTTTATTGGTGCATTGGAGTCTTACATTGCAATGAATATCTATTTGATGTTAACATATATGCACACAGCTCTTGGTGCCCCCCGCCTCCCCCCACCCGTATGAAGTACCAAGAATGATGTTGGTATATTTTCACATGTACATGTTATTTATGATAGTAATTCCATTGATTCCCTTCTTTCTTGCCCTCCCCCTTCCCTTGTTCTGTTGAGGGTTCTCCATTATCAACCAGAGTCCCTCGTGTGACCCTACTACTCCTTACTTTAAAGAGAGGCATTGAGAGTCCAGAATGGTTAAGCAATTTACCCAAGGACACACAGTGAGCAAGTGGTAGAGCTAGAACTACAGCTCATGTCTTTAGACTTCCAGATCATACCTCCATGTCAAAGAGGATGTTTCTATTCTGAAAGATGAGGAAGGGAGTTGTGATGTATGGGGCAGATTATGCTCTTTATAGATCAAAATCAAATTCTGTTCTAGGAAGAGCCTCAGATTTCTAAAATACCAAGACTTGACCACAAGTTACTGACCACTGACAATTTCTTTTTTTATTATTTTATTAGTGCATTGCAATCATACATCTTGAAGGATTTCAGGGTGGTTGATGTATACATGCACTCATTGGTCAATTAGCCCACCCCAATTCCCCCCCATCCCTCCCCCACCTCCTTCCCGTTTTCAGCATAGTAGTTGACTTTGACATCTTTGTGTATGTCCATCCTGTGCAGTTTGTTTCCCTCTCCTTCCCTCCCGTCTCCCCCAGTTAGTTTACCTTCTTCGTTCATCTGAGGTTTGTCTGGAGTCCCTCCTATGTGGGGTCGTGGTTCATCCTCCCGTGGCCTCAGCACTGGGGTACTCTGGGGCAGGGACAGGGGCTTGCCCACCCTGCATCCCCAGCACTGGGGGAAGGGGTTCTCTGGGGGTGGGGCTGAGGGCTCACCCGCCCTGTGTCCCCAGTGCCGGGGGGAAGGGTTCTTTGGGGGCGGGGTCAAGGGCTCGCCTGCCCCATGTCCCCAGTGCCAGGGTTCTCTGGGGGCAGGGCCGAGGGCTTGCCCACCACGCGTCTCCAGCGTCGGAGGTCTCCGGGGGCGGGGCCGAAGGTTCGCCTGCCCCACATCCCCAGCGTGGGTGGGGTCTCTGGGGGTGGGGCCAGGGACATACCTGCCCATGTTCTCAGTGCTGGGCTGCTGGGTGGGGGCCATGTCTCATCTACCTATGTCCTCAGTTCTGGGGTGTTCGAGGATGGTGTTGGGGTGCTCATGGGGGGCTGTGGCTTGCCGGCTCGTGTTCTCAGAGTTGGGCTGCTCCTGTGTATGGCTACTTCTTCTTTGTCTCTCCTCATCGCACTCCTTGTGGGAGCAGAGGCTCACGGCCCACCCCTTGAAACCATCGTCATTGTAGGTGCGGGTCTGGATTGACTTGGGCTTCATCATGTTCCGGAATTGGTCGGTTTCAATGGTGGTCTATAGTCACTGGTTTCACAAGGATCTGCTGTCTCTTTGCTGTTGGTCTCCAGGAGTCGTGGTGTAGGCGTGACCCTGCATTCTCGTTGCTGAGCTGCTCCAGGGGGACCATGCCATATCTGTCCATGTCTTCAGTGCTGGGGTGTTCTGTGCCGGTGCTAGGCTACTCCCAGGGACCGCGTTTCACCCGCTCATTTTCTCGGTGTTGGGCTGCTCCTGTGCCTGGCCGCCTCATCTATGTTTCTTCGAGTTACTTTCTTTGCCGGGGCTTAGGCTCGAGTCCCACCCTTTCCAGTCATCATGGTTGTATATGTGGATTTGGTTCAACTTGAGCTTCATCATGGTCCGATGTCGACTGCTTTCGATGGTGGGCTATAATCGCTGGTTTTACAAGAATCAGCTGTTTCTTTGCTGGAGGATTCTGGGAGCCGCGGTGCTGGCGTGGCTCAGCCAAGATGGCGCCTTTGTCTCCGCTCTCTGCTCACCAGGTGAAATGCTTTGAGCTCCCTGCCGCCCTCCGCTCTTTCCACTGCCTCGCATTCCACTGCGCTTTGGTTCTCATTGTTTTGTTGAGTTTTGGCTGCCCTACTTTTCTTGTCAAGAAGCAATCTTCCCGCCAGCCGAGCTCTGACTCTTGGAGTGCTGGCGACACGCTGCCTCTCGCTATCCCACCATCTCGGTTCTCCCCTGCAAGGCCTCTTTGGCTCTGGCCAGCTCCTGCTCCTTTTGTGCCAACCGGACCCTGAGCTCCGTGGCCGAGAGGACCTCCCAGCCTTGCTGCCCTGAGACTCCTCCAGGTCCTTGGCCAACATCTCCTTCATCTGCTTCCTAGAGCCGGGACACCTC
This sequence comes from Glis glis, assembly GCA_004027185.1. Classification (NCBI taxonomy): domain Eukaryota; kingdom Metazoa; phylum Chordata; class Mammalia; order Rodentia; family Gliridae; genus Glis; species Glis glis. The sequence continues at coordinate 7,529 of PVJS01051122.1, read as the reverse complement.
TCCCGCAGGAGCACGGCCTGGCTGCAGTCGCCATCCGCTGGAGCCGGGGGTGCCCCGGCGTGGGGCCAATCGCTGGGCCCTGCTGCATCTGCGCACAGCTCTCAGGCTGCGGGCCCGGTGGTCGCATGGGCCCCGCCCAAATATGTTTTTAAAAATGGTTGACAGACCTCTGGGCGCCAGGGTATGGGCAGGAGGGGATGCTGGGGAGCAGCGAACCGTCTCCGTGCCGGGCTCAGCGGCGGCCGGCTACCAGAGCTCTGCGGCCACGGTCACGGCAGCGCCTTCCTCCTCGTTCTCTTCGTGGGCTCTGAGCCGGGACGCAGCTACCGCCCCAGCCCCGCGGCCTCCTCCTCTCCCTACTTTTCTTGTTAAGAGGCAGTCTTCCCGCTGGCCGAGTTCCGAGTTTCAGAGTGCCGGCAACATGCTGCCTCCCTTTATCTCACTCACCTATGTTCTGTGGATCTGGTTCGACTTGGGCTTCATCATGGTCCGATGTCAACTGCTTTCGATGGTGGGCTATAATTGCTGGTTTCACAAGAATCAGCTGTTTCTTTGCTGGAGGATTCCAGGAGCCGCGGTGCTGGTGTGGTTCAGCCAAGATGGCGCCTTTGTCTCCGCTCTCCACTTACCAGGTGAAATGTTTTGAGCTCCCTACGGCCCTCTGCTATTTCCACTGCCTCGCATTCCGCTGCACTTTGTCTCCCATTGTTTTGTTGAGTTTTGGCTGCCCTTGTTTTCTTGTCAAGAAGCAGTCTTCCCGCCCACCGAGCTCCGACTCTCGGAGTGCGGGCCAGACACTGCCTCTCCCTATCCTGCCATCCAACAATTTCTTGTCTGCAGTGATATCAGAATTGTAGTCCAGGTTTTATCTTTCTAGTCATATGTTCCATATATTTTCAAAAGAGATAAGTCACTGGGTGTGGTTGCACACACTTGTAATCCCAGTATTTGGGAGGCTGAGACAGGAAGATCGCAGGTTCAAGGACAGCCTCAGCAAGTAGTGAGACTCTCATCAACCTAGCGAGACTGTTTTGAAATAAAAATAAAATAGGGCTGGGGGTGCAGCTCAGAGGTAGAATGCCCCTGGGTATGAAAGAGAGACAGAGAGAGAGAACTAAAGTCCAGAAGAGCATCCTTAAAGCTCAGATATTCCAAGGAGCAAATAGCACGGGCAAGGTCAAACTCTGAGGACCCCTGCAGGTGGAAATGGTTGTCAGGTGCCATGGGGAGGTAGCAGGTAGGTTCCCACAGGGCAGCAATGGCCTTCCTTTTTTTTTATTTTTGGCACTGGAGATTGAACCCAGGAACATTCTACCTCTGAGATACAGTCCCAGCCCTTTTAAATTTTTATTTTGAAACAAGGTCTTGCTAAGTTGCTGAGAGTGGCTTTGAACCTGCCATCCTCCTGTCTCAGCCTCCCAAGTACTGGGATTACAGGTGTGCGCCCCCATGCTTCCGAGGAAGTCCCTTGGCCTTTGGAGTTGGAGTTCTTACCCCTGTCTATATGTTAGAATCACCTGGGGAGCTTCTGAGCATCTCAAGGTCGAAGCCATACCCAGGACCAGCATCTTCTGTGGACGTCTGGCATTGTGAGTCTTTAAAACTCCCCAGGTAGCAGGGCGTGGTGGCAAATGCCTGTAATCCCAGTACTTGGGAGGCTGAGACAGGAGGATCACAGGTTTGAGGATAGCCTCTGCAACTTAGTTAGGCTGTCAGCAACTGAGCGAGACCCTGCTTCAAAACAAAACTAAAAAAATCAAGTTAGGGGTATAATTCGGAGGTAGAATGCCACTGGGGTTCCATCCAAGTACCAAAAATTAAATAAAATAAAACTCCGCAGGTAGTTGGGACATGTAGCCAAGATTATCTTCCTCTGGACTAGTACCTAACGCATAAACACTTAAAAATATTAATGAATATATGGACAAATGCTTATCAGCAACAGAATTAAAGAAAAAGGAACCAAGGAACAATTAAGACCCTAAGATTCTCACTCAAAGTGCTTACAAAAAGCTGGGTGTGGTGGCACACACTTGTAATCCCAGTACTTGGGAGGCTGAGACAGGAGGATCTGGGTTCTTGGCCAGCCTCAGCTACTTAGTGAGGCCCTCCGCAACTTAGTGAGACCCTGTTTCAAAATAGAGAATAAAAACTAGGACTGGGGGTGTAGCTCAGAGGTAGAATGATAAAAAGAAAAAGTACATACCCTCTTCACTTTGACAGGTAGCTACCAAATATGGATATTAAGATTCTCAGAGCTGGGCGTGGTGGTGCACGCTTGTAATCCCAGTACTTGGGAGGCTGAGACAGGAGGATCCAGGTTCAAGGCCAGCCTCAGCTACTTAGTGAGGCCCTCCACAACTTAGACCCTGTTTCAAAATAAATAATAAAAAATAGGGCTGGGAGTGTAGCTCGGAGGTAGAATGCCCCTGGGTTCAACCCCCAGTACCGAAAAAAAAAAAGATTCTCAGCCCCCAACACGGATGCGAAGAGCAGACCAGGCTCTGGAGACAGCGTCATGGACAGCAGGCGGAAGGAGCCACAGAACTGTCTGCGAGCCAAGTAAGAAACAGAAACCTCAGAAAGCAGAGACAGAACTCCAAGAAGAATTGTCTGGAGCTTTTTAATACCGGGACAAACTGACCTGCCCGGCCCACTTTCCCTGAAGGCACCATTGTATTAGAAGAACAGCGAGTAATTGAGGTTGGAAATGACTGAGTCATCCGCAAAGGTGAAGCCTGTTCCATCAGGAGGCCGGCAGAGCGCTGCGCATGCGCGCGCCGGTGTGACAAACTGACCTCCTGCAACAGGGATCTGTTTTTGGAAACCTTGATGGGTTTAGTAGTTGGTAAAAGCATCACTTTAAAGTTAACGGCAGAAAGTGCTTCTGAAGGAAGCGTGTCCAAAGAGCTGGCTATGCAATGTGTCATCAGGGCACGCTGTCCCTTGGTCAGGGAAAGCTCTTCTCTGGGGGCAAAACAAAGGCGCGGCTGGTGATGTGCAGACCCCTTTGGAGAGCAAGCCCGCACCACGCCAAGTGGCCCCAGGACAGACACGTAGACTAAAGAGTCAAGCTAATCCTCGCTTCTGCAAAAATAACCGAGGACGTGTCTTTTTAGCAAAGATTTGTTATTTTCCTAGAGATGATTTTTGTCAGCAGGGAGTTACATTGCTCTGCGTCTGTCTGATAGTGCCTGTTCTTGAAATTTGTATATATTCTCAAACAGATGGGAGATCTGCAATTGAGTTTCTGTGGGAACAGAAGGGCTCTGCAGACTTGAACTTGACCCCGCACTGAGGAAAGCCTGCGCAACGGAAATGGACGTATCTCGGATGCAGTGTCATGTAAAATGGAATGCCTAGCTGGGCGTGGTGGAGCACACCTGTAACTTGGGAGGCTGAGACAGGAGGATCACAAGTTCAAGGCCAGCCTCAGCAACTTAGTGAGGTCCTTGTAACTTAGCAAGACCCTGTTTCAAAATAATAAAACAGGACTGGGGGTGTAGCTCAGAGGTTGAATGCCCCTGGGTTCAATCCCTTGTACCAAAACAAACACAACAAAAAAATCTTGAATACCCCAGAACACAAGGGTGTGAGTTGCTAATTTCCATTGTAATTTCTTCTGTCCCATATAAGGTCACAATGCACGCTCTTGTAGGGGAGGAGGGGCTTTCTGTAACACTGTCCTTTCTGTAGCAGCTGGCAATCCTACTAGCCCAACTGTAGGTCAGGAAAGGAAAATTTGACAGGTGAACTATAGACTGGGAGGAGGGGGAAAAGTTCTTTCTCCCCACCTTTTCAGGCCAGTCTTTCTGGAGCCCCTCACAGTGTATGGCGACATGGAAGCCAGCACCTACAAATATTTGGAAGTGGGCTTAGAGCTACATGTGGTTAGGAACCCTCAGGACAGGTCGCGCTGGAAGCTCAGAGTGGAGCCACATCTATTGGAGGTTATCAGTTGTCCTCTGGGTTGTATTTTTTTTTTTTTGCCCCCTCTCCTCTACAGAACACACACATCAAATTTGGCTTCAACGATTACCTGGCCCCTGAAATGCTTCTAGGAGAATAGGGAAGATGGGTCGTATATAAGAATGAACCAGAGAAGATGGCCGGAGGGGTGCTATGAACAGGGGTCACCAGCAGAGGGCAGAGGTGCCCCACACAGCGGTGAGTGCTCCACTTGGCAGCGAAGGTTCTACAGAGGGAAGAGGGGGTGCCATCCTGAGGCACACATGGAAGCGTGCTAATTCCTGACAATTAGCCAGTCAGGACCGGAGTCCATACAATTTGAATATCTTGTGGAAACAATCTCTACACACCGTTGGGCCTTCAGCATTTGGGAAACACTTGGAATAAAAGATGATAGTCGCCACCAAGACTAGTTCTGTGACTCAGGCAACCCATCCAGAGTCCCCTGGCTTCAGTTTCCCCACAGGACAAAGGGGAGACCTAAGGTTTACTCTCAGACAGGCCTCTTAAGGTGGTTTTAAGGATCAAGGGAGGTAATTGAAGCCCAAATAGATTTTGTAAGCGGGAAAATACTGTGCAGACTTGAAGTGTTATTTTATCTTTGGAAGTTTTCCAATTAAAAAAATGACAAAACACATTAATTTTTTTTTCTTTTGCAAATCATCTGTATTCCTAACAAGCGCTCCGGGGGATTCTCTTTGGCAGGTGTGGGGACCACAGATGGCATGGATCCTGTCCCCACTGTCCCTCCTCTACAGGAAGGACTGTTCCTAAGAGCAGCGCATGGGGAGAACGGGAGACCGAGTGGGGTGCAGGACCCACCCCTGGCTTACGGGGGAAAATACAAATAAAGCAAATACATGCAGAAAAAGCAGCTCCTCATATATAGACCCAAGATAGCCAAGCAGAGAAAAACATTTTTTAGTCCCCAAATGACAGACCCTGTTAAAAATAAAGAATAAAAAATAGGGCTGGGAGTGGAGCTTGGAGGTAGAATCCCCCTGGGTTCAATCCCCAGTACCGCAAAAAAAAAAAAAAAAGAAAAAAGAAAAAAAATATTAAGCAGGGCATGGTGGCGCACGCTTGTAATTCCAGTACTTGGGAGGCTGAGACAGGAGGATTGTAGGTTCGAGGTCAGCCTCAGCAAGTAGTGAGACTCTCATCAACCTAGGGAGACCCTGTTTCAAAATAAAGATAATAAAATAGGTCTGGGGGTGTAGCTCAGAAGTAGATTGCCCCTGGGTTCAATCCCCAGTATCACATATACACAAAAGGGTAAAGAATATTAATGTTCTGAATAGAAATTCATGAAATTAAATCAGACTACTGATTAATCAACAAGTTCTTATCCAATTAATTTTGCTTTTTTTTTTTTTTGCAGTACAGGGGATGGAACCCAGGGTCTTGGGCATGCTAGGCAGGCACTCTACCACAGAGCTACAACCCCAGCCTTCAATTAACTTTAATTGGCTAGTACTTGGTAAGCAGCTCTTTAAGACAGGGCACTGTGGAAGTTACGATGTTAAAGAAAAGTCTGCTTTGCCTTTAGGGAGCTGCAATCTTGAGAAAAAAATACACCTGTGTGAAAGCAGAGACGGTCAAATACAAGCGATGAGATCCCCTATCGCTGCTGTCCAGTATGGACAGTATATATATATATTTATGTTTTTATTACATTTATTACATATTGTTACATTTTTTAAAACTTTGCCTTTCAATAGATGGGCACCATTTATCTGATCATTTGTGTGGGAATCCTCACACCCAAATGAGGTTTAATTGGACGTTACTGTGTCCCTGGTAAATTCAATTCCATGGGGCCGGCACCGTTCCCACGAGCTGCCCTAGCACGAGTCCCTCCCGCTGCCTCTGCGGCAGCTATTGGAACGAGTTAGAAGGTGGAGACTGTTTCCACCTGAATTTAACTCCCGTCTGACTCCACTTGAGATTCAAATAAAACGTTCGTTCTTTATTCCAGGAGCTTGTTTCCTGGATTCAGAGCACAGCACAAAACACACATCTAACAACAGCAAAATTCTTTTTCTTTCCTTTTTTTTTGTGGTACTGGGGATTGAACCCAGGGCCATTCTACCTCTGAGCTACATCCCCAGCCCTATTTTATCCTTTATTTTGTAACAGGGTCTCACTAAGTTGAGGAGGGCCTAAGTAGCTGAGGCTGGCCGCGAACCCAGATCCTCAGGTCTCAGCCTCCCAAGTACTGGGATTACAAGCGTGCACCACCATGCCCAGCTCTAACAGCAGCAAATTTCTAATGTTTTGAGTGCTTTGGGCCAGGGGACTTAGGTAGCTATTGGATTTCCTCCTACAGTGAGAGTAACTCTTTAGCTCACTGACGTGGATGGCACTACTTAGATGAAAAACAGCCTGTTTAGAATCCTTTAAGCTTCCTGACAATGTGTGCCAGGAGGTCATACCTTCGCCATGCTTACAACAGCGCCCAACTATAGTAGCTGCTTGGTAAGTAGTTACGATGAATTACCAACCTTGTTATTCTTTTGTATGCGTGTGCGGTGCTAGGGATTGAACCCAGGGACTTTCTCCCTCTGAGCTATATCCCCAGCCCTATTTATTTATTTTTAATTCAGAAACAGTTGCTGAGGGCCTCTCTAAGTTGCAGAGGCTGGCTTCGAACCTGTGATCCTCCTGTCTCAGCCTTACAAGTATTAGGATTACAAGCGTGCACCACCACCATGTCTGGCTCCTTTTTTTTTTTTTTATTTCAAAACAGGGTCTCTCTAAGTTGCTGAGGATCTTACTAAATTGCGGTGGCCTCAAACCTGCAATTCCTCCGGTCTCAGCCTGTCAAGTACTGGCATTATAGGCGTGCACCACCGAACCTGGCTGCTAACATTTTCTCTTTAAATAGTTAGGGATGAAAAATTAGCCCTTCAATGATTCTAATTTTATTTAGTATCATTAATTAATTAATTAATTTATTTATTTTGCAGTACTGGGGACTGGCCCCAGGACCTCATGCATGCTGGGTAAGTGCTCTACTTTACTCTGCTTTTAAGTGGCACCAACCCTGAACTTCACATACACAGGGCTGGCATGGATGAGGCCCCAGGCACTTGCCATCGCTTTCTGTCCCTTCTGGGAGGACCTGCTCTGCCTGCAGCCCACGTGCCGCCCCCTTCCTTCCTGTGCCTGGTCTGAAGCTGTGAGCTCTCTGAGTCTCTCCCCTTTGTAGCGCCGAACCACACAAAGAAGGGCTCTGGCAACTGTAGGCATGTTCACCTCAGCAGTTCTAGAAAGCATGCTGTAATTACTAGGCAGAAAGCGTGTTGTTTGAGGGGGCTGGAGGCTAAGTCCTCAAATACAAAATCCACTTCCATTTAGCATTTTACATCTAGTCCTTCCAGGGGGATAGGAGGAAAGGGGAAAGCTTCAAATGATTCACCAGATGAATTGCATCAGAAATTTTTTTGTGGGGGTGGTACTGGGAATTGAACCCAGGGGCATTCTACCTCCGAGCTCCACCCCCAGCCCTATTTTTTATTCTTTTTTTTTTTTTTTTTTTTTTTTTTTTTTTTTTTTTT
>PVJS01051121.1:0-14082 GCA_004027185.1 Glis glis | reverse complement strand
GTTGAAAAATCTGACAAATGTCTTTCTTTGTGGCTCATCCCTCTACTTCAACAATGAGGACCAAAAAAGGAAAATGTCTCAAAGCTGTCTGATTGACATCTCAAAATATGCTGCCAAGCTTGGGTGGGGGGGAAGGTGGAGAAGGGTAGGGTTGGGGTAGGCCTTTTGAAAACAAAATGAGCAAAATCTATTTTTTGTACCCTGTGGGATCCTGACAACCTGATATCTGCCAGTACAGGACTTTAGTATGCTGCCTTACTCCTTGGTTAAGGTTCAAGGGTACCTAAGAGAGTGATGCTAGAGAGAAAGATGCCCTAGGAAGGAGTGGAAGATGATGGTTTAAAACCTATGACTCTGACGGCTATAGTGCCTCATTTCTGGAGTTACTTGTTTCTGCAAAAAGTTGTCCCTTTAAAAACAAATGTCAGATAGATATCTCAGTGTTGTAACTACATAGAATATTTCTACATTTTCAAGAGAAAACTCTTTTAAAAAGTACCTAATGTGCATAATAACATCTAGAAACTGTCTGGACTATCTAGACATTTAAAGGGTCATTCTGGCCGGGCGTATTGGTGCATGCTTATAATCCCAGTACTTGGGAGTCTGAGACAGGAGGATCTCAGGTTCAAGGACAGTCTCAGCAAGTAGTGAGACTTTCATCAACCTAGTGAGACCTTGTTTCAAAAACAAAAATAATGAAGGGCTGGGGGTGTAGCTCAGAGGCAGATGCCCCTGGGCTCAATCCCCAATAACACACACACAAAAAGAAAGGGTCATTCTGTTTCTCCAAAATAATTTTCCTAGATCATGTGGCACAAAAAGAAAGGAAGAAAATAAACTGTAGGTAATCAATGTGCCTAGGTGATTATAGCTACTATGTCTAGGTACCACAGTCACTGTGGCAAACATTTTACAAACATCAACTATTTCATCCTCGAAACAGTCCTATGAGATTGATATTGTTATCATTATATTGGCATCATCATCACCATCACAATTACCATTATCCCATGTTTGTCCTCTCAAGGGCTCAGAGATGGTACCAAACTAACACCTGTGAGCACACAGTCAATGCTACTTCTAATGCTGGAAGTCAGTCCTGTTGGTGCTCTTGGTACTGGGCCATTCCACTGGCTTACGTATATAATCATGTTGCATCCTTATAACATCTCTGAGAGGCAGATATGATTAAGCAAATTTTATGAATAAGAAAATTTTATCTCAGAGCAGTTAAATGACTTGCTCAAGATCACATAACTAGTTGGTGAAAGAGCTGGAATTTCACCCTGAGATTCTTGAATTCATACTTCAAACATCTTGTTTTATACCACATCTACCTCACCCTTATGAGGTTTCAATTGAACTATTACTAATTGTTAAGTACAGAGGAAGATAGCCGTGGAACACTGATAACATTTTCTACTTATACGGCATTATGTGCCTTCCACACATATTGTTAGATTATTTACATTTTATATCTACTCAGTTCTCAGGACAGGCATTATCCTGAGCTAGAGATAGATAGGAGAGACCACAACTGTGGCCCCCACTTCTGGTTCGTTCAAATCCCAGTTCTCTCACTCCTGTATCATATAACTTGGGTTCATTTGGTGCTTTTCTGAGCCTTTGTTTCTTGATATAATAAAAGAGAGACAATATATTACTCAGACTCCTTAGCAAATGGTGTCACCAGATGAGCTCATGAAGATGCTTTGTAGTCAACTATTGGCATGGTTCTCTCACCATGTTAAAAGTGAGGAAAGTCATGCCCAGATAATGTAAGTGGGTGCCCACACTTACACAGCTAGTAGTGTTGGCAAGGCTTGGTCTCAAGCTTCTTGACTTTGTGTTGAGTGCTCCTTTTGCTAATATTCACCATCATTTTTCAAAAGTGTCACATCAATGTGTTCAAATCAAAGTATCAGCTGCCAATGCTGTCAGAGGGCAATAGACTTAAAATTAAAATCAAATCTATGTTAGATATCTCCAGCATGTTTCTGAATGCTTCGCCATGTTATGAAGATTGAGTACATTTTCCCATTCATTTATAGTCAATGAATCACTATATAATTGAGTGATAGTTTGAGTACTTGTAGGAGAATTTGAAAACTTTAGAAAAATCACATATTTTTTACAATCTTGTCGTCTTACAGAATGGAATTTGGGGTTACTCCCCCTTTATCTTCCTACATTTTTGCAGTGCTTTTTTCTTCTGAGATTGAAGAGGACCTAAAATTGGTGACCTGTCTTGCCCTTTACTTCTGGATTAAAATTCCAGGTTGCTACTATGGTAACCGTACCTTGAAAATTTGATCCTGACAGAGTCACTAAGAAATTTAGAACTGCACTGCTGCCATGAACTTTGAAGAAAGGTTGCTTACAATTGTCAGCGACAGCCTCTTAATTGAAATAATCTGCCTGTCTGTCTGCTAGAAAGAGTTTGTATGTCTTGGGGAGAGGGGAGACAAAAAGATTACATTCTGATGGATTTTTTAAATGTAAAAAACGGCTGTGGTTTGAAGCAAAGCTGTTTTCTGCATGAAATTTAAATCAACTTCAGCTCAATTTATGCTATTCAGAAAGAACTGTGATATTCAGTATTCACAGTGGCAGAAAGCCAAGATGCACAGCAAAGATATAAAGGCACTCAGAAAAGATACTACTGGGGGTCTATCCCAGGCAAACCCCAGTAGCCCCAAGATCCAAACAGCAGCCACTTTCAAACCACAGATTGCTGTGGGAAGTTGAGGAGCACAGAGCGGCAGCATGACAGACTTTCCGATCAAGAGGACAAGCAGTCACTGATTTGCCTAGAGGCATATAAGGAGACAAAATCATACTGATGCTCCCAAAGCCAGGGAAATGAAACAAGCAGTATAGAGCACCTTGCCTTTTAGGAAGAAGAGGGATTGTGGCACTGGTAGCTTCCGAGATTCCTTTGTGCATTTCTCTCTCAAGGCAAGCACACCATGGTAGATCTGGCTTTGTAATTAGCTGTGGCTATATCTGTAGTTCCATAACAAGATGCTTTGTATTTGGTTGGGAAGCTTCTTTTCTCTTCTTTTCTTTTCTGACATGCTCTTAACAAGATGTTAATGTGTGTTTCTAATGCCACACATATAAAATTACTCAATCTCTGAAAGAAGTAATTTCAAACCAGAAGTGATGATGTTACTTGAAGAAAGTTGGCATATTCTCTTATACACAACAGATATCAAATATTAATCCTGTTGGACAATATCAAGTATTAAAACCATAGGAGCTCTTATCTCCCAGTGGTGGGATAATACCTTGAAAGCCCTGTTCTGCCTGAAGACTTGGGGTGGTATTGCCTCTCAGCTCAGGGGTGGTATTGCCTCTCAGCTCAGTCAAGAGTCTCTTCACTCTGGTCAATCTGGGTGCCAAAGAGACTGTGATAGTGATGACTGAATTGTAATATTTCTCCAAGCCCAAGAATGCCGATGAATGTTCATCAAACAAATAAATACCACTATCCCCACCTGTGAGGAATGTAGAACCAAAGGGAGTAGCACCTTTGCTTCTCTGGGCATAATAGGTTCACAAATGCTTGAGACCCTGTGTCGAAAGCATGGTATCCATTCACCTGTTACCTCAGCAACTGGACCTACTACACATTAGGTAATCAGAAAGCACTATTCTATGTATGGTAGGCAGTGAAAGAATGGTCTAGAAGGTGTCAACTATTCTGTAATAATATTAATATTCTGATAGATTGTATTCTTATACTCCTTAACTTACTGAAAATGTTGTAAAATGGGAAAAAACATGAATTCATGTGTATGTGATTGGAAAGAATACAATGTAGAATTTGAAGTGGATAGACTCTGGAGCCAGAATGCTTGGGCTCAAATTCCAGGTTCACTATCATTTAGCTATGTAATCTTGGGTGAGCTACTTAACCTCTCTATTACTTAGTGTCCTCATCTGCAAAATGGGGATAGCAATATCACCTGCAACAAAGGATTAAATGATTGACGACTCATCACAGGACCTGTAACACCAGAAGTAGGAAGTCTTCAATAAACATTAACTACTTTTATTAATTATCCTCACAATTAGTGCAGGCATTCTTACTGAGGCTTCTGAGTACCTTCCAAACTTTAGCCACCTGGGGAGCCTTTCACCCCATTCCCTGAGTCATCCCAGAGGCTCCCGTTTGGAGCAAGACTTCTCAAGAATAAGTAAACCTGAATGCTATTGAACTTCTGACCCATAGCCCTTGGTCCCCGAGCACTTTGGGTACTAGACACATTCTTTTCATTCTTGGAGCTTATTAGCAGCATCTTATCACAGTCATAATCGTATCTTCATTTTGTGATTAAAAATAATAAAAGCTAGGACCTATTATGTGCCAGGTACTGTGCTGAATGAATGTTTTATATGCATTAGCTAATTGACTAGTCACACCTCAATGGGATGTAGGCATTTCCTTTACCCACATTTACAACATGAGGAACTAAGGTTTATGAATTGAAGCTAAACTATCACAATGAATCTATGACTTGAACTTATGTCTGATTGAATACAGAAAGACACCCCTTTATCCTGGCTTTACTGCCTGCCCATGGAATCTGCTATCCCAGAATCCACCTGAACTCAATTGTCTTGGGAACTGGCAACACCTCCTCAGAGGCAACAGAGGGAGAAACATGAGGGAGGGAACAATGGACAACAAGAACTTGATGGAAGACATTCTCTACTCCTGATTCCCAGGAAAGCCTCTCACCATTTGTGAAAGCACCACTGGAATAATTTCCTGACTCATAATTGTTGATTGCTTGGCTCATATGTATGTGAGTAACTACTTATAAAATATCATAATAAACATGTTGGCAGTTTTCTAATGAGGTAGAACAGAATCCGTCGCTGAATTCCCAGTTCTTTGCATACATAGGGTAATTGTCTGAATAAGAAAACATATGAATAAAATTTCATGAATTAGCCCCTGCCATTTTGTGAAATAAACACTCTATTCCCTTGCCTGGGCAAATCATTCCTGGTGCTATATATCTGCTTCTCTTTTCTTGGTCTAAAAAGACACTTTAGACTCTGCCTTTAATTATTATCAGGCTTGACTATGAATCCCTAGAGAAATAAGCTTGTTTTGCTGGGAGTGAAGATAAAATAACATTTAAATAGGTTTTAAAAATAAGAATGGAATCTCAGAAGACACGCTATTGTAGAACACGCTGTATATCAAAATATATAAGTACATAGTTGTAACAGTGACTTAGTAAACACATTGCTGAGTGAACTATGAAAAACAATCCACTGAGGTGCTATTTCCCTTGCTCCTAAGAACTGAGTTAAGAGAGTATTGCCATAAAGTAGATATGAACTCTTTAGAAATATTTGTGTGTGTGTGTGTTTTAGAATATTTACTTCAGGCCCAGTAGACTAATTTTTTTCTTCCCTTGCTAGAAGAAATACACTGTAAGGAATTTAGCTAAATGATATATTAAGTGAGGGTCTAAAATAGTTTTAGAAGATAACAATTTTGAGCAAGGAAATGTCTTCAGTAATTTGATTCTGAATGCAACATAAATTAACTTTATGAAATAGAATCAAAAGAGGTTCAATTAAATCTTTCCAATCTATCATGCAACTTAGCATTTCATACTTATTGATTTGCTACTGGCACTTTTAGTATAAGAGCCTGATGCTGCAGGTAAAACGAGTATGTCAGTGTAAGTAAATGAATTCCTGTGGGAATTCTGGAAAATGATCTTTCTCTGGAAAACATGGTCATTCTTTGCATAAGGTTTGATGTTAAGCTCCTGTAGATAAAACAAGTATGCCAGTATAAGTAAATGAATTCCTGTGGGAAATCTGGAAAGTGATCTTTCTCTAGAAAACATGGTCACTCTTTGCATAAGGTTTGATGGTAAGCTTCTTAAAGCCCTGGTCAAAAGTTATAGAATAAATAGGTGTTCCTAAAAATACATCCTTCTATTGCTCTTGCTAAATTTTTTAGATCTGAACTAAAGAAACTTGATTTTTCAAATCATATTTCAGTTAAGATATATTGTCGTTTAATTCCATGTTTAAAAATTTTAATGAGATATGATAAAAAGGTGAGAGAGTTGACTGATAAGAAAAATCAATGTGTGCATCAGAGCATTTTAAAACATTTCCAGTTTAAAGCCATTGAATAATTTCCAAAATTTGAACCTATAGTATAAAATTATTTTCTTGGTCTAATTCTAATAATGCAAAAGGTTTCAAAGCAACATTTCCTATAAATAGAATTTCAGTAGCTTCTTTTAAAAAGAAAGCATGCAATAAAGATGAATCATAACGATCTCTTGATGCAAAAGCTAAGAAAATGTGCCTATCCTTTTACCATGTAGTTTGGCTGCACAATGGTTATCATTGAATGATAATAATGCACAATTTTACGTGGGAGAGAAAAAGAAAAGAAATATATAGATGTTTTCCCACTTCACGCAAACCTGCCACAAAAATTCTAGCATATATTTCCAAACAGATAAAATGGTTATTTTTCACCCTTTATAATCTTTCACTTTGAAAATGACTCACTGCAGGTTTCCTCTAAATAGTATGCTCATCTCATGCATTTACAATATGGTTTGATTTTCAAAACATCAATTTACATACACTATGCAGAAACAAATCTATTGTGCAACATGATTCTTACTTGGATAAAAAAGCAAAATTATTTTTTTAAAAAACTGGAATCTATGGCTTATTGAGTTTGCTCATCATTAATATTAATTATTTATAGTCCAGCAGCTTTTGTTAACACAAGTAGAGATGGAGGTGCTACAGGCTGCCTCAGAGGCAGTTCCATAATGCTCATTCATAATTAGCGAAATGCCGGATTTCAGCAGCAGTCAATCAAACTCGGCCTTGTTCTTGTTCTCATGGGAACATAATCCTTCCGTCCCTTCTTTCCCCTTAAGTTTGCCTGGTTCACAGACACATTCCATGAGCTGAAAATCGAACAATAAATTAGTGAGAAAATTAGAGAGGTATTCAGAAGTAACATTTTGATGGAATGTAATTTTCAATGTTCGAAATACAACGTCCAAAGTGAAATGGACAGATCAGTAACCAGAGGTGTGGTGTAGCATCTCTCAGAACACAAATCCTCTAAAGAGTCCTGGAAGCCAATGTGGAAAGGTTACCTGTGATCATTATTTTGAATAAAGCAAAATGCCAGGATGGAAAGTGGCCAGGGCTGTACTGTGCAGCATCGTTTGAGATCTGTACAACCAGGAACTATGAACACATTTTGAATGCAGAAAGCACATCTCCCTTCTTTTGCAGTAATATTTTAAATAAAGTGCGGGAGAGCTTTGATTTTTTATAAGAAATGTGTTAATTCTTGGTTGGAGAGAGGGTCAAGCCATATAGGAACACTAACAGCAGTACTGAGATTGACTATGTGGATTCTCCACTCTTCTAAGAAGCTTTTGGGGAAACTCATCTCTTTCTACATGGAAATAAACATCCCCTAAAATAATTGAAGCATTTAAGGCCCTCATGCCAATAACATGGCTAACCACATTTTTTAACTTCCATATGAAATTCAGCTTTATAAGTTTTGCTAAAGTTTTTTCTGAACTGATTACATGAGGTTAATCCTGGGTCTTTTATTTATAGAGCACTAATTTCAGACTTTTTAAATATAATTGTCTCAGATAACTTCCAAGAATGAATTAAACTTCTTAATGTTTAAGAGAAAAAAGGTCCATTCCTGTGTTCATTTGAAGCTATAGGCAGGTCAGTGGGAGGGTTTTATGTCTGTGTCATTGGGTGACTACTTAGAGGATTTGAGTACATTGACTCATCTCCTCATTGAAAGCTGGGCTTTTACCATGATTTCATAAACATTGCTTATTTATATCAACTTTCCTTGTAAACTTTGGGCTGTATAGTCTTATTTATGCTGTGCAAATGATGTGAATATCTGAGGCAAATAAAATCAGAGGGAAAGAAAATTATCTCTTTTTTTCAGTCAATTATGTAGATGTGTAAGACAATTATTTTAAATATAAAATATCTCTATTCATTTTGTTAAATGCTTCACTGTGAAGTAGTTACCTTGAAATATTAGATGCTACTCAGTCCCTCCCTGCACCAAAGTGAGGAATTTTATGATACAATATTTCTGGGAATCAGTGGGTTAAAGAAACTAAGTCTTTTCATTGTAGGAATTCTTGGAGCCTTTAATATGCTAATGTTCACTGTGTTTTTACAAGAAGGGTATAGAATATGAAGTGTTTCCCAAACTGACTTCACTATAGAAATGTTTTCCCAGAAGCCCCGCCAATATCATGTGAATTAATTTAGGCCACACCGATCTAGATAACTACACCATTATAGTTTTTGTGCATAGTCTCAGCTGTAGTATCTTTCTAGAGTGTACATGCTCATTATTTTTTATCTTGCCACTTTCACTCCACATTTCCTCAAGTTTCCCCAAGGATTAGAAAGTCTGTTTTAAATCAAATGTCCCTTTTAGGCAGCTTAGTGAAATCACAGACAAGTTATATTTAAAAATCATGGGGGGGCTTTATTTTTCATTGATAATATGGAGGGTGTTCTGAAATCCTAGCAACTTCAACCAGAAAATTCTTTTGTGAGGAGCCGTTTGTCTGTTTTTTTTTTAATTATTATTATTCCAGATCACCTGCAACTGTAAGTTGTCTCTTGAGTGGTTGACTCCGATGATCTTCCCTCACTTTGGGGAGAAAAACTGGCTAAATAGGGAAAGAAGTGCTGCATACTCACTGAATGTTCTTGGGAGATAATTTGCTGCCATGTTTCATAAGACCAGGGACTGCATGTGCTGTGGAGCTTTTTATTAGATATTGCAGAGAGAGATAATAGTCCTATTATCCTGGTGACTTTTGTGACTACTCTGAATGCTGGTATTATTGAAAATGCAGTAATGAAGTCAACTCTCAAATCTAAGCATGTGGGTTGCCCACTTCAAATTGTGTCTTCCCCAGCTGACTTGCTGCAGCCACCCAGCCCAGCTCAGGGCTGCCTTCCTCTACCCTCTGTGGGAATGTATTTTTGGAATGCAAACTCACAAGAAAAAACACAATTAGGAAAATCATTTTTAAAATATTAGGTAGGGGTGTTGCATCACACACAGTCCCCAGTCTAAGTAATTTCCCATTTTGCTCTGGTTTTCTCTGTGTAGTTTTTGTATTAGCTCTATTGGCACAAGTAGAGCTAATATGGTCCCTCTTAAACATCCAAATTATATTTGCAGCAAAGCCAAGAACATGTCCTTTATTTAAGCACTTTTCTTGATAAGGGATCTCCTATTGTGAGGAGCATTTAGTAAGTAGTTAAGCTGGCAAGAACCAGAGATTTCTGGTATTTTGATCTACACACTTAGAGCAAAGATGTTTCTGTGTACACAGTACTCCATTTAATTATCATTTTTAATTACTTTATTGACTCAAACATTAATATTGAACACATTTTACAATAATTAATATAAAATACAAACAATTCATAATTTTTATTATGTTTTATCTCAATCACATTATCTGAAGCTTGATAGTAGATAATTAGTTGATTGGATATGAAAACACCCAAAATATTGATGGGTAGTAGAGATGAGTTCTGATTAGTTGACTCCTCCTCCACCAATTACATATCATTCTTTGTATTTATTCCCAATGTATACTCAATATTAGTAATATGCATCTTGGGGATTTGGATAGTGAATGATGAGCCACTGATTGTATTTTGACTATATTTTAATTACTACTTCATAATATGGAGGACCACGAATGTTGACAATTTATTTTTGGGATTAACCTTTTTTATTTTAGATTTTTCTCATTAAGCATTATCACTACCTATTTTATGTATGCATGTTAGAGACACGTTTTTGCATATATCATTTCCCTCATCAAACTGGTAGGGTAAATTAAGAAACTTGGCAATAGAAGAATGATCCACAAAAAATAATAAAGATGAAAATATAAAATGCTGACAGGCTGGTACAAAAGTACAGTCTGTAAGACTGTACCCTCCTTTTTTGAGGTTGCAAGTTGTTGAGGAAAAGCCGTGGAAGACCACACAACTAATCTAGTTAGACTTGCTGTCCTTACACTAAGCCCTTCTTTACTTTATCTTGGCTGTTGGACTAGGAAGTGGCCATCCAAATGTATTTGGTGTTTGCAAAATGTGGTGTATACTGATTGCCTAGACACTAAGGTTTAGGAATCTCAGCTGAGACATTTGCCAGTGGAAGAATCATTGAATTTGACTACCAGTGGCCTGCCATGAAAGTCCAGAGTAAAATGGCTTCAAATGGGTAAGCAATGTGATTTTTCAGAAGAATATTCAACTCCAGCTGATTGGGGATCCAACTCAGTGACTTCAGATCAGCTAAAGGATAGACAGACTTCTCTGCATCCTACAACTTTCGGTTTAACATTGAAAACTAGGAGTACTGTTGATGGTATGGTTAATATAGATGGCACTATTTCTTCTGGAGGAGTGAGCATTGCCATTTAAGGCAAAGCCCAGTGGCTTGACTTTCTCCAAAATTCCATAAATACAATAGCATGAATAAATTTATTTTTCACAAACATCCATTTCAGTGCCCTAGAAACAGGTATAGATTTATGCAGATTAATTTGGCATAGTACGGCAAATTGCTGTTGTGAGATATATTTTAGAATTACTTCCTAGCTCAGGCTAATGGCTAGAATCAAATAAAACATAAAATAGGTTTATATAGATTGTTTTATAAATCAGATAAAGCTTTATATTACCTACCATTGGAACTGGATGCATTTTTGCAAGCAACATAAGGGTTGTTCATATAATACTTTCATTATTTCCAGCAAGAGCAAAACAAAATAGAAACAAGTCCATTGAATTTAACCACCATTAACTACCATTAACTGTAATTTTTCCTGACAAGCTCCCTCTCATCTGATGATGAGTGAAACATTGAGAAAATTCAACTGAAAAACTGTATAAATGCTAAGGAAATATGCCATTGTATGTTAAGCGTGCCCAGTTCAGACATTTAAAATAAAACAATTTATAATGTTTTAGCAGCGAAGACTCCATCATGTTTTAAATAAATTTATTTTTCTACTTCTTGTGAAT
This sequence comes from Glis glis, assembly GCA_004027185.1. Lineage (NCBI taxonomy): Eukaryota > Metazoa > Chordata > Mammalia > Rodentia > Gliridae > Glis > Glis glis. Next base: position 2,946 of record PVJS01051121.1, on the reverse strand, counting down.
CTCTAACCCACTCTGAGAAGACTCATGACATTTCACTGCACAAGGCGGGTCACAAATTGAATAATGTAAAATAACTTTATTAGAGAACTGAAGAAAATGATATGGCAATAATGTGTTTTACAGTAAAATTTGATAGCCCTCTAAAGATCAATGAGTGTGTTTGTTTACTTTGAAGTGAAAAGGACAAAGGCTTCATAATGGAATCCAGAGAAATACCCAAATTAAAGCAATCTTTGCCAGCTAAAATGGCTTTCCTAGTCTGTGGTGAATTCACAATATCTCCCAAAGTACTTCACAGAAGACAGAATGGCCTAGGTACTGTCTGTGATAACATGTCATTATAAAGCTGCCCTGGAATGAATGGAAGTCCTCTTGTGGCCACACAGAAGAAAACAAGCTTCAAGTCACCAGGGTCTTGTCCTGTCCCAAACAAGGATTGAAAGGGCACTTTATAAAGGGAGAAAGAAACAGCAGGGCCACCTTCATTTGCATCACCAAACACTAATGATGCAGGGGCTTTTATGGACACACTGTGGACACAGAATAGGTTCAATTAAAGAGAAGCCATTTTACACTGGCTTTGCCCCCACCAGGACTGAAAGAAAAGACAAAACAAAGAGCATTTATCGGAGTAACAATACATTACTTTTTAAAAATGAGTCAGAGTGCAGAATACAGGGTAAGCCAGAAGCCCGGGTGTCCAGTTTTATCTTTGCCATCTCTTTTCTTGACCAGTGTGCCATAGACCTCACAAAAGCATATCTTTGTCAAAATAAGATAGCTGTGAATGACGATTAGAGCAAGCAGGAATACTGTAGCTGACCCAGACTAGGAAGAGCAAGATTCAGAACTCCTCACGAATTTAAAATCATGCACCATTAGCAGAAACCAAAATGAATCGCTTTCTGATATTTTTGGCCTTGGAAAAATGAGTTGGGGGTTTGAGTTCAATGCCTATGGACAGATGTTCCACAGACAAAAAACGAGACTCTTAATTGGCACTAATTAGCACCCTTGTTGGCAGGAAGGGATTGACAAGGTTATTTCTATGGCCCTGCTCCTGCAGACTCCCAGAGCTGTTCTTTACAGAAGGAGGGGAGAGCAATGTAGGTAAACTTTTGCTCTTAGCCTTCAAGGATTATTTGTGCCCCCAAACAAAGAGAGTCTTCACATTTATAAGCTGTCAATTTAGTTAAGATTCTTTGCCTAGGATATACATTGGCTTTTATTTTTAATTAAATAATGTGTAATTAGTAGGAAACAATCAATACAGTAGAGTGACAGGCACTTTTATGTTGGTGTGTTTGTCCCTGCTTAAAGTAGCAGAAGCAAAAAGGAAAATGAAAAGCTGTATTGAGGATAAGAAAAACAATCTCAGCACATTCTAGATATTGACGCTAGCAGAGAGCAGGGAGTATATTGTATACTGGCACAAATCCTTGTAACCTGCTGCATAACACAATGATCTGTTTATAATCACCTCCATCTGTAAAATGGGAAAATATCACCAGCCTCAGGAAAGTGCCAAAGTCTGCAAAGAACCTGGATGTCCTGTGGGGAAAAGTGTCCTGTAATTATAAGACAGCTCTAAAATGAGTGATGGTGAAGAGTACGAATACAAATGTGCGATGAAGAAGGAGCCTGTGGCCTCACTCTACTAAATATTAAGTGAAACTATATGAAAATATGCTTCAAGTTTCCACAAATACTCCTCTCTCTATACTCGCAAGCTTTGGGAATTATGCAAAATTGGTTACTTTTACATTTATTCAATTTAGTGCTAATAAGGAGCTCAAAGAATGGATTAAAGTTGTTTTTAGTAACATGAAAGATTTTCTTATGCTGTAGCAAAATGGTACTCATTTTTGAAGAGCTAGAGAGGGTCTTAAGTTTAGATTAAACCATTTACTTCTCCCAGGAGGACCAAAAGATTAGATCTTCAAAATGAAACAGACCCTCCAAATTCTCGTCAAAACCCACAGGTGTAAGAAATCAGAAGTCCCTCCTTGACTTGCAAAATGTTTTTAAAAATATCATTTAAGAATTAGAAAAAATATGTACATAGATTAGCTAAGCAGTGTGTTCTGTAATGTAAACAGTCCTACTTTAAGTGCAGGAAGACACATGGACACTAATTTGGGGTTTATGTGTTCATATACTATAGAAACATAGGAATTACCAGCCAGCTTTGCAACTCAGCTATGCAACTCTCCCACTCTGTCCATACTGGTTTTCTTTCTTTCTTTTTTTTTTTCGGTACTGGGGATTAAACCCAGAGGTATTTTACCTCTGAGCTACATTCACAGCCCTATTTATTTTATATTTTGAAACAGAGTGTCACTAAGTTACCGAGGGTCTCGCTAAGTTGCTTAGGCTGGCTTTGAAACTGTGATCCGCCAGTATCAGCCTCCCAAGTACTGGATGACACTCAGCTCTGTTCATACTTTCATGCACCTCATGGGTAGTGCATTGTCTGCAGCATTCTAGAGTACTTGTGTTCTAGCCATCCTCAAGATTGCACACAAACAGAGATTCCTAGGTGAAGGCATCATGGAACGCCTGTCCACTTAAGGAAGTAGTCACTTCAGAGGCTATATAAGTACCCAAGTTCCAAACACTGGAGATTTTCCTGTTCTTCCCCAAGGCCATCTTTTCGAGGCTCTTGGAATCACTGTCCATACTCTAGAGCCTCCTTACAGCCCATCCAGTACTCCTCAAAGCATTTTCCTTTTCACCAAGTACCTACCACATGTAGAGAAATAGGTGCAGACAGGCCCAGCATCACTACTGGATTCACCTGGCAGCCCTTTCTATTCAGCATGCTGTGATGCTCACTGACACCAAATCCCATCCAGGTTCCACACCCTGCCTTAATAGAACATGGTGCCAGCCATCCCCCAGCCAGTCCCTTAAAACATCCTCCTCCAGATGCACTAGAAGCTACTT
>PVJS01051120.1:0-14083 GCA_004027185.1 Glis glis | reverse complement strand
GGGGTGTAGCGTGGAGGTAGAACGCCCCTGGGTTCAATCCCCGATACCGCAAAAAAAAAACTTCAAAAAAAAAAAAGACAGAGATATCGGCTTAATATATGCAAATGAAAAGCGGGGCATGTGCCTGGTTCTGTAAGGCGAGTCTTGCTCCAGACAATAGGAGAAATACACAATTCAGATGACACAGAAAACGTGTGGTCTTTATTAACAGACACACCAGTGTAGGGACAGGAAACAGAAGAGGGAGAATGAACCTACCAAGAAAGTAAGACAGGTGGACGACTGGAGATGTCAAGGGGGATTTGCCTGAGTTTCTGAAAATGAAGCTGTCTCTTCCCTGTAAGTCAGAAATGCAGAGGAGCAAGGAGCCTGGAGCTGGCTCAGGTCCTCACAGAGCCTGCAGGAGTGCACACATGATAGCGCGGGCAAGGCGCTGTCCTGCTCAGAGCTTCAGTGTTGCCCTAAAGTCCTTAGTCCAGAGCATGCAGTAAAGACGATGGGACTTGGGAAGTTTCTAGGTCAGTGTGAAGGAACTGCACTGTGGTTTCCATGAGGAGACTATGTCTGCCTAAGTATCTGATGCCCTGAGGAGACTCACAGTGACAATGGTTCTAGTTCAGTCCTCAGCTGCCTGGACCTCAGGGTGAGCTGGACTCCTGGGGGAAACTGAGGCTGGTGATTAGCTGCCTGTCTGGAGGGCCTCACACACCCCAGCATCCTCCACTGACTCCCCACCCTCGGCTTCACATCAGCACCCCACCCTTTCCCTGGGCCCTGCTGTCTCAGCCCTGACACCAAGTCTGTGGGGCCTCCTCAGGGCCTCAGCTGTGCTATGTGTGAGCCCCCCACTTCAGGGTAGGAAAAGATAATTTCACCTGTAAATAAACCAACATCCTTTTGCCTTACAGGACCATCCTTTTGAAATTTGAAGAAGACACCGAGCCTGTGGTTATTAAATGTATGAAAAAATGTCCGGTGTACCTTAATGTTGTGATGTTTTCCCTGTGCAATGTTGCCCCTCCTTCCTTGCATCTTTCCTTGTGTATACACTAATAAACTTCTGGCAATCCTGAATCCATCTCAGTCTGCTTATTGCAGGTGTACAGTATACCCCTCTGTGCACACAGTGCGAAGCATTCACAGTTCAAACACAGGCCCAAACCACAGTGCCGGAGGTTGAGGGCAAGAGTGCCCTTTGGGAAATGTTGGGTGAAGAACCCGAGGGAGCCCTAGGTGGGAGGTTCAAACCCCCTATATCCAGGTGTGGGTGGTGGCTGTTCCAATCTTTTGCCAGCCACGCGTGAGGTGACTTTGATTACATAGACTGGGATCTGTCCCCATGAGGTGTCTGATTTGGGTGGTGGGTGATGGATGAGGGGCCAGAAGTTGTCACAGGGCCAGTGCAGTGGCCCTGTGGTCATCCAGGCTTTGTCGGGCCTTTGCCTCCCTGTGCGTCAATTCTGGGAGACCTGAGAGGGACGTTGTGCTTGAAGCGGGGTTTGACTGGGAATCCCCGTGAGCCCATAATGCTGCCATAATTTCTTTATTGATGGATAAGCAGAGGTCAGAGCTGGGAGGACCTTGAACAGGACTGGAGTGGAGCAGAGGGCCTGGGGGACTGGGGTTAAGAAAAGGTCAGGCACAGTGGAAACGAAGATGGGGAGACATGCCAGGACAGAGAGAGAGAGAGAGAGAGAGAGAGAGAGAGAGAGAGAGAAAGGTGCAAGGGGAAAAATAGCAAGAGACATAGGGAGCCAGAGCAAGGATCAATGGCAATAGGTGGATTCTAAAACATGATTCTTAAACTTTCCTAAGAGTTGTGAGGAGCTCTCCAGATCTCTAGAACAAATTGCCAGTCATATTCTGATACAACGCAGCTTAAAAAAATCTCTGCATGGCTAATATAATTTTGATTGGGCAGAACATCTGAATATTAGTAAAAAAGTTTGATGAAGTTGAGGATCAATTGATATTAAGCCCTCAGATAATTCTTGTTGCTTTTAAGATGGAAAAAAATATGCAAGCCAGTGTGTGTTGTTGACTACCTGTAGAAAAAGATCCCCAAAGACAGAAATGCTACTGCAGCCCTGAACAAAACTTGATAGTGGGACTCAATGAAGATTGTCTGGTCCCTCTCCTATGACAAAAATTGTACAAGTAAAATGCTCATCTAACCTTTTCACCTGAGAAACAGTGACTTCATTTGCAAGTACCACAGGAAAAGGCACTCTGGTCCCAACTTTTGTTTGCAAACCAGAAAAAGAATACAGCTAACTTCGCTGGAGGTCTTGGGGAACAAATTAGTAAGGCCATATGGGCATATGGGACCCTGGACAAAATGGTCAATACTACCCCAATCAAGATTTTACTTAAGGAAGGAATAGACTCTCCACGAAAAGAAATAGTACCTCCTTAGGAGAAAAACAACTCACAGGGATCCAGCCTCTTCTACACAGATATTTAAATACAGATTGATGCAACTTTGCCCTCTCTCTGACTCCCTCCAGACTGCAATGTCAAATAATTATGGCTGATTTACAGGACTGGCTTTAAAAGATCCATTCTTCTGCATCCCATTACAAAGGAGATTTCAGTTTCTGTTTGGACTTAAATGAGAACATTCGAGTAACCTCCCAGTATTGCTTGGTTGTATTATCTCAGGGACTTGGAAACTCCCCTGCTCTGTTTAATGAAAGAGAATTAAAAAAGAACTTGGGAGAGTTAGATCACAGAGTTCCGTCATACATGAATGGCATGGTTATAATCAGCCCAGGCTATGGACGCTGCCTTGTTACACACCATTATGATATTGAACCACCTGGCATCATGCGGGTATAATGTCTCCCCTAGATGAGATTCACAAGACACAAGCTACATATCTGGGACTTCAAATTAGCCAAGGCATCTGATATCTGATGTCAGATCAGAAACAAGCTGTTTTGAGCCTTGCCAAACCCAGAGAATAGAGACTGTTATGAGGATGCCTGGAAATTGCGGGATTCTGCTGCATTTGTATTCCAAATTTTTGGACTAATAGCAAAAGCCCTGTATGAGCCCTAAAAGAAAAAAAGACAGAGTCTCTGATTTGGACCTCAGACTGCCAACTGCATTTGAGAAATGAAGACAGCCTCATGACAGTCCCCGAAGTAGTTCTGCCTGATTTTTTTTAAAGAGGGGGGGAGTTCAAACTATGTGTACATAAAAATCAAGGTACAGCCCAGGAAATACTTTTAGAGGCATTAATAGACTCATGATCGATGGCCTACTTGTCAAAGCTGCTGGACCACACTGCAAAGGATGACCTCCCTGTCTTGGAGCAGTAGCTGCCACTTGTCACTTACTATTGGAGGCTGAGAAGTTTCCTGTAGGGAAACCCATCACTATGTTTTTTCCTCACCAATTCCTGATCCTATTAGAACAGAAGAATGATTACTGGCTGACTGCTGAAGAATGGGGAGCTACCAGGCGACCCTATTAGAAAATTCAAATGCCAGCCTTAAGACTGTGTCCACCCTAAACCCAGAGACGCTATTGCCAGCAAGTGATGATGGGTCAATACAAAGTGAGCTTGTCTGATTAGCCTCTATAGCAGAGCCAGACTGAAACATTTTCACCAATGGGAGCAGCTCCATGACAAGGACCAGCGGACAGCTGGATACACTGTGATCACTGAACAGCAGGTGCTAAAAGTCGAAGCATTGCAGTTTGAGACATCAGCCCAAAAGGCTGAACTAATTGCTCTGATGAGAGTGCTCAGGCTGCCCAAGGGAGAGAAAACACCTCGTCAGAATGGATTGAGGCCTATCACACCAGAACAGAAAAAGCTTGGGAAAGAAAGTTCTCTTGCGGGAATTGATTCCAAAATACTGGTTCCCCTCCTCGATGCAGAGTGACAATGGGCCATTCTTTATTACAAAAGTGACTCAACCATGAGCAAGGCATTGGGTAACTAATGGAGATTGCATACATCCTGAAAACCCCAATCTACCAGGAAAATGGAAAAGATGGATCATACGTGAAAGAAAGCAATGGCTAGATCATGTTAAAACTCGCTTATAGGGGGATAAGTTATAGCCAGTTGCTGCCTCTCTGGAAACAGACCCCAGAAGTGGGATTAAACTAAACACCAGTAAAATAATGCAAGGGAGAATTTTCCTGGTTCCCTGGAGAAAGGTTATAAGTGGTTATTGCAGAAAAAGTACAAGTAAAATTGGTATAGTACAAGAAAATTTTAACTGCTGTTCATTCGCATGGTTTTTTTTTTCAGATTCTTGCCAGTTTAAAATGGCCTTTTCATCCATCCAGGAACAATCCAAAGGAAAAATTATGTAAACTCCTACCTTTCAATTACAGATTTAACATAAATTTTTAAGTGTATCTGTTTTCATTCTTTTGTTGTCCTTCTCACACTAAGATAATTTTGCTATTCAAGGTTGCTTGGATTTTTTATTATAGTCAGTCCTAACTGAAATGTAAACATATGTAAATTAACTTTTTAACTCATTCACGACTGAAACCAAAGAAAAAACCGTGTCTCTTTAAAAAAACCAGGCCACCGTAAGACTTGAACAGATGATGTTAATTGGTTTCTGGTTTTGCTATAAAGTTTTGACCTCTCTATGTTCATTGAGGAAAATAGAATTTAATCTCAATATGAAAATTTTGTAAAGATTGTTTTAAAATGTAAATTTAAGAGAGGGTTCCAAGATGGCGACCAAGGGAGATACCATGTTACGACCTCTCTGATGCTTGGATCTCAATTGCCGTGAAAGCAACTTCTCAACAGGAGAAGAAAAGCAACAAAAATTTGAACTAAACAACGAAGTATTTGAAATGTGACGGAATCAAAGCCAGAAGACAAAGCAGAGGAAAGTAAAAAGTTCCAAGAGCTTTACCTAAGGAACGGCAGTGGTGCCATCTTGGCCGGACCACGCCGGCCGCTACCAGCATTGCGGCTTCCACATGCCACTGGCAGAGAAGCCAGAGACCTGTTGTGAGTTCAACTGCACATCAGCAGAGACAAAAGCAAGCAGCAGCTCGCTCCACACTCAAGAGATGAAACGGCGGCGGCAACAGCAGCTGCAGCGATGCCATCTTGGCAGGACCTTACTGGCGGCTACCAGCATTGTGGCTTCTACACAAGAGACGCCAACGGAGATGCCAGCGACCTGTTGTGAATCCAGAAACTGCAGAAGAGCAGTAGTGAAGGCGAGCAGCGACTCGCTCCACACGCGACACAGACCCCAACTGCTGCATCAAAGAGAAGCCCAGGTCCAGATAGTTTCCCGGGGAATTTTATAAAACCTTTACAGAAGAACTAATCCCAATACTCCTCAATCTATTCCATGAAATAGAAAGAAACGGGACTCTCCCAAACACATTCTATGAAGCCAACATCACATCAATACCAAAACCAAAGACAGCTCAAGAAAAGAAAATTACAGACCTGTATCGTTGATGAACTTAGACGCAAAACTTCTAAACAAAATACTAGCAATGTGCATTCAAAACCACATCACGAAAATCATACATCATGACCAAGTCGGGTTGATCCCAGGGATGCAAGGCTGGTTCAACATACGAAAAACAATCCATGTAATCCACCACATAAACAGAACTAAAGACAAAAATCACATGATCATTTCAATAGATGCTGAAAAACCATTTGACAAAATCCAACACCCATTCATGATAAGAACACTGCAGAGAATTGGAATAGAAGGAACATACCTCAACATCATAAAGGCAATATACAATAGGCCCACAGCCAACATCATACTGAATAGGGAAAAACTTCGAGAGTTCCTCTTGAAAACAGGAAGAAGACAAGTATTTCCGCTGTTACCACTCCTTTTCAATATAGTACTTGAGACTCTAGCCAGAGCAATAAGGCAAGAGAAGGAAATAAAAGGAGTACAAATAGGAAAAGAGGAAATGAAGCTATCTCTATTTGCAGACGACATGATATTATACTTAAAAGATCCAACAAACTCAACTAAAAGGCTCATAGAACTAACTGATCAACAAATTCAGCAAAGTGTCTGGATACAAAATCAATCTTAAAAAATCAGAAGCTTGAGGCCAGGCGTGGTGGCACACACTTGTAATCCCAGTACTTTGGGAGGCGGAGACCAGAGGATCCGGGTTCGCGACCAGCCTCAGCGCTCTCTCTCTCTCTCTCTCTACTTAGTGAAGCCCTCTGCAACTTCATGAGACCCAGTTTCAAAAAATAAAAGTATAAAACATAGGGCTGGGGGTGTAGTGCGGAGGTAGAACGCCCCTGGGTTCAATCCCTGGTACTGCAAAAAAAAAAAAAAATCAGAAGCTTTTCTGTATGCCAACCATAAATTCACTGAAAAAGAAATCCAAAAGACGTTTCCACTCACGATATCCCCCAAAACAATAAAATACTTGGGAATAAACCTAACCAAGGAGGTAAAAGACCTCTACAAGGAAAAATAGAAAACATTGAAAAAAGAAATTGAAGAAGATCTTAGAAGATGGAAAGATCTCCCATGTTCTTTGGTAGGCAGAATAAATATCATCAAAATGGCCATTCTTCCAAAAGTGATCTACAGATTCAATGCAATACCCATTCAATTACCAAAGTCATTCTTCACTAACATAGAGAAATCTGTCCTTAAATTTATTTGGAACAACAAAAAACCCAGAATAGCCAAAGTAGTACTCAGCAACAAGAACCATGCAAGTTCTTGTTGCTGACTTCAAACTATAATACAAAGCCATTGTAATAAAAACAGCATGGTATTGGCACAAAAGCAGACTAGAAGACTCCAAAACAAATCCACACAGTTTCAGCCAATTAGTTTTTGACAAAGGGACTAAAAACATCCACTGGAAAAAATATAGCCTCTTCAACAAATGGTGCTGGCAAAACTGGCTAACCATATGCAGAAAGATAGAAATAAACCTCATGCTGGGCATGGTGGCACACACTTGTAATCTCAGTACTTTGGGAGGCAGAGACTGGAGGATCCGGGTTCGCGGCCAGCCTCAGCTCTCGCGCGCACGCACTCTCTCTCTCTCTCTCTCCCTGTCTCTCTCTTTCCCTGTCTCTCTCTCTCTACTTAGTGAGGCCCTCCACAACTTCGTGAGACCCAGTCTCAAAATAAAGTATAAAAAAAAAATAGGGGGGCGTAGCACGGAGGTAGAACGCCCCTGCGTTCAACCCCCGGTACCGCAAAAAAAAAAAAAAGAAATAAACCTCACTTTCTCACCTTGTACAAGAGTCAATTCAAGATGGATCAAAGACCTAGAAATGAGACCAGAGACCTTACAGCTACTTAAAGAGGACATAGGTCCAACACTTCAACACATAGGCACAGGTAAAGATTTCCTTAACAAGACCCCAAAGGCACAGGAAATTAAAATGAGGATCAATACGTGGGATTGCATTAAACTGAAGAGCTTTTGTGCAGCAAGGGAAACAATCAAGAACCTCAACAGAGAGCCAACAGAATGGGAGAAGATTTTTGCCAGCTACTCCTCTGATAGAGGACTCATATCTAGAATATACAGAGAACTTAAAAAAATCACCACTAAAAAAACAAATAATCCAATCAAAAATGGGCACGTGAACTAAATAGACACTTCACAGAAGAAATACAAATGGCCAATAAATGTATGAAGAAATGTTCAACATCATTAGCAATCAGAGAGCTGCAAATCAAAACTACCCTGAGATTTCACCTAACCCCAATTAGAATGGCAATCTTTAAAAACACAAATAACAACAAGGGCTGGCGAGGATGTGGAGAAGGAGGAACTCTAATACACTGTTGGTGGGATTGCAAATTAGTGCAGCCACTTTGGAAAACAGTGTGGAGGATCCTCAGAAGAATGGGAATGAACCTACCATATGACCCAGCAATACCACTTCTAGGCATCTACCCAAAAGAACTGAAACCAAACTACCAGACTGATGCATGTGTATCTATGTTTATAGCTGCACAATTCACAATTGCCAAACTTTGGAACCAGCCAAGGTGTCCATCGACAGATGAATGGATCACAAAACTATGGGATATGTACACAATGGAATTTTATGCAGCCATAAAGAAGAACAAAATTACATCATTTACAGGGAAATGGAGGGAACTGAAGAACATTATGCTAAGTGAGATTAGTCAATCACAACGAGTGAAAAGTCGGATGTTCTCCCTAATATGTGGAAGCTACGGAGAATGGGACTTAGAAGGAACTCCAGAAAAGGAGGAGAAAACATTAGTTGAGCAAAGAAGGCAACCTAACTGAGGGAGACGGGAGGGGGGAAGAGGGAAATACACTAATGCACATGAAGTGTACACACCAACTTATCAGAGTCTATCACTATATTGAGCATGGAAAGGAGGGAAGGGGGAGGGAATGGGGTGGGATTTGAGGGAGGGCTAAATGAGCAACATGTGCATGCGTGCTTCTGATACCCTGACACTTACCAAAATGTATAACTACAATGCACCAGTAAATGTAATAAATAAAAAATAAATGAATAAATTAAAAATTTTAAAAATGTAAATTTAAGCCAGGCATGGTGGCACATGCTTGTAATCCTAGTACTTGGGAGACTGAGACAGGAGGATCGCAGGATCGAGGACAACCTTGACAACGTAGCAAGACTCTGAGCAACCTAGTGAGATCCTGTTTCAAACTAAAAAATAAAATAAGGCTGGGAGTGTGGCTCAGAGGTAGAACTCCCCTGAATTCAATCCCCAGTACCAAAAAAATAAATAAATTTAAGGAAAGAATTAAGGCCTTAAAAAACAGTATGTAGGGATTAGGGAGATAAGAAGAAAGTACATGAGTATGAGAATTTTTAGTAAGGAAAGATTAAAAAGAAAAGAGAGTATTTTGGGGATAACAAAGGATGTTCTATGGTAAAGTTTATCCTAAACATTGTCCCAAATGGGAAGGGAAGAACAGGGTAAAAACAGAAAGTTAAAAGCAAGTTGCAGGCTTGAGTAAGTCACATAATGTTTGTGGAGGATGAAGTTTATGAAAGGAATTTTGCATGTGTGATAAAGTTGGTTATATTTTTAAAATATTTAAAGGATTTACAGTATGGTTTTATTGAGATAATTTTGGTATTTTCTGCTATATCTGTTTTCTATAACTATCTTACTGAGCCATGGATTCTAGATTTCAGTTCAAAAGTAAAAGTTAACTTCTGTGCAACTGTGATCTTATATTTGTGTTTTTCAAGTGCACAAATCTTCTCCTCTTGAGGGTTTGCAGATTCAGGACCATCAGACACCACAGAAAGGAAAGACTAGACTCTAGAAGTCCTGTTGAAATTTTTAAACACAAAAGAACCTGTTTAAGCTAAGTTAAAAGCAACATGCTTGATTTACAGATGACTCTACTGAATATGTAAAAACAGAAAGAAGAGCAGTCTCATAATAAATTGTATGCTTGCTCCAGGCTTTGCGCCACTAGGATTATCACAGTGTTTATATATTTATATATACGTGTATAGGTATTCATGGCCTACTGCAATTGGGTTGGCTACCTGGCTTCCAGTTTGGGGTGCTAATAGGTTTATGGTTCATGGTAAAGAGCTATGGAGAAAAAAGCGTTGACAAGGTATCTGGGTATCATACAATGTTCTAATGAGTCGGTTTTTTTTCATTTCCATGTAGATGCCCGCTATAGCTGCCCAGTGAGCACACCAAAACTACGAACACTTAAGAAAAGGCTGTCTGTGGATCATCATGTTCCTGGAGTCATGTCCTTCAGTGACGGTAACTTGTGACATAACCACCATCAAGTTACAGATGATTATGAAAATGGAAATGCACAGAAGCAACCCTATCTTCTGTGGACCCTCGATCACCCATCTCTGATGGGACCTTAAGTGCTACAGCCCTAGTATGCCTCCTCTGTCTGCAGGAAGTAGCTTTGAATGGTCATGGTACCTGTTCCCTAATGACAGTTAAGGATACCTCATCAGAGGGGAACATGAGGAGGTAGATCTTGGGTAGGCAGTTAGGAAACAGGAACCCAGGAGATAAAGGGTTAAGAAAAAAAGCATCCAGACCTCCACAAAAAGAAAAAGCAGAGATTGACTATTCTTTCCAAATGTGCAGGATTCTTCCAAATTGCTGTAAACATCTAGTTATTGTTGTCCTTGGATATGTGTCTTTGTGATTATTCTGTTGTTACATTCTTTTATTTTGTAAACTCATGACCAAAGCCCTAGAGGTTCAAGAAAAAAAAATGTCAACAATTGATAAAGCCTCTCATTCTAAAAACTCCTCAGGATGCCCATTTCATAGATATGAAAGGTAGATATTGACAGTGGGGGAAGCGTGATGGAGGCCTTGCTTCTGACCACGGCAGCTAATGATGACTTGTTTCGGAGCTGACATGCTTCCTCCTGTGTCCTCCCCTTCCCTTCAATCCGGTTAACAAACAACATGGTCTTATCCAGTCACTGAGGGAAGAAGACCTGGTGCCTCTAGATATGAAGAACGGACTCAAGGAAGACTTCGACATGAACTGTGCCCCTTCTGATAAACAGCAGCATGACCCTGGCCTGTGAATCTACATAAGAAGTGACTCAAGAAAGACTTGAAGTGAATCGCGTCCCTTTTGATAAACCCCCAGAAATACCCTGGCCTGAGGATCTGCATAAGAACTGATTTCAGGATGACTTCTATATGAGTTCCTCCGATAAGACACCAGCAGGACCCAGAAGTGCTAACTGTTTAGAGAGACTTGATTCCTTCTTCAGGGAGATTCCAGGGCTTGTTCCTGAACTCTTAAGTTCACTGTTTTCTCCAATTTGCTAGCAAATCAATAGATTTCTTTTTCCTTCCTCCCAAGAGCTTCTCCCAGTTATTTGATTCATGAAATTGGGGCAGGTACCATGATTTGGTAACACTTCCTTGCCTTCCACTGTGCCAGGTCCCCTCTATTCCCCAGAGATACTTCCCCAAATAATGCCCTGCTGGAATGTCCTGGGTCTGGGCTTTGCTTTCAGTGGTGGTGAAGGTGGGAGCCCCACCTAGGACCAGGTCACTCCACACTGGCTCTGAGAAATCATCGCGTCAGGCACCAAGAACGTGCCCCCTTATAGTGGCTCTGGACACCTTTTTCCTGCAGTGCAGCAATTCCCCCAACACAGGCTGCCTTTGCTCTCAGCATCTCCTGTCAGGAACCACCCTCCAGGTCCATGGGGTCTGAGGTGGGATCATCATTGTGAGACCAGCACTGAGAAGAGCCAGGGCAGCAGCATCCCAGGCAGAGGGTGGAGGACGATCATACCATCCCTGCTCACCTGCCCCTGGGGATTAACTTTGGAAAGGCTCCATCCACATCCGCCTGGCTCTAGAGTGTAAGTAGACATGCATTCGCCCGCGAATATACAGACACCTCCAGCGTGGAGACTCACCGGCACCAGACTCACCTGGGCTCTCTGGTGCACAGCTCCTGGACAGGCTGACACGGACCCACACTGCAGCTCAGCACATGCCCAGGAGGAGCACTTGCACAAACCCTGGGACCCCTGGGACAGCTCCAGGGCGTGTTCACTGCCCACTAGACACACACACACACAGCATACACTGGGACAGATCTACAGACAGAGACACAGGCACATACACAAAGACACAAAGAAGAGCACGAACACACACACACACACACACACATACACACACACACACATCAGGATGACCCAAAGGGTCTTAAATACACATACAGCTAGCACATACAGAGATACAAAACACAGACACAGACATGCACTAGTCTTACACACTCACCAACACACACACACACACACACACACACACACACACACACACACAGCCTTGTACAGCTGAAACAAACTCATTCAAGGACACCTATGAGCAAAGGTACACAAAGACCCCAAGAGACACCCAGGCATGGAAAAATGCCAGAAATCCCACACCCCAACACTAAACTCACAGACACCAAAGCTCAGAAAAAACTAGAACTCACAGGCAGATTTATACGACCAAACACACACACAGTTGTCTCCAGCTCAAGGCTCCTGGCCCTGCCGAGGGCTCCTTTGGTGCTTGTGGGGACCCGGAGGGGGTCCTCGCATGGGAGCTGACATTGCCTTTGGGGCTTCCAGGGCTGAGGGAATGAGACCCCAACTCTGTTCACAGTCCCTTTGTTTCCTACTGACAGGGCAACATGCAACCCTGGTGACCCTGGCAGTCGGTACTGAAGCCCCGTCCCTTCGAGGCCTGGCTCAGCTCACTCTGGGCACCGTCACCTCAGCCCCTCCTGCCCTGCTGTCTCATTCATAACCAGGACAGCCCGATTCCTCCAGTCTTTAAAAACACCAGAGCCACTCAAAAGAATTTCATGACATCGTGTTACCATCTCCACTTTCTTTCCCTTTATTCAGCTGTAACATAATTTCTTTACACTCACAGTTAAAAGACATTGGTTTTCCATCTATAACAGTGATAGAAGGTTTCCTTTCAACAATGAATTTGCATAATGTTAAAAGTGATGGGATTTAAAGAATGATTTGAGCATCCTGTATGACTTTGGAAACACTGTGGAATGAGAGAGAAAATTAATGCGTCCTCGTGGGGCGTGGTGGCGCACGCTTGTAATCCCAGTACTTTAGGAGGCAGAGACCAGAGGATCCGGGTTTGCAGCCAGCCTCAGCGTTCTCTCTCCCTCTCTCTCTCTCTCTCTCTCTCTCTACTTAGTGAAGCCCTCCGCAACTTCGTGAGACCCGGTTTCAAAATAAAAAGTATAAAAATAGGGCCGGGGGTGTAGCGCAGAGGTAGAACACCCCTGGGTTCAATCCCTGGTACCGCAAAAAAAAAAAAAGAAAATTAATGCGTCCTCTACAGTTGTTGTATAGATAGAAGAACACTAGATGGAGGGACAAGACTAGAGGGTTTGCTCTTACAACCTTCTCTATGTTATAAAAGTTTTGTTCAAACTCTATAACTTGCTGAGACATTCTGGTGAAAACCTCCTATTCTGCTTCTTTATTGGATTCCACAGATATTTTTTATCATTGGCCATCCAGGAATAACATTTATTGAGCAGTTAATAATAAAAAATACAAAGAACTAAATTATATAGAAAATATATATTATTTTTAATTTAAAAATATTACAAAATCAGATTTTTGGTTTCTAAAATTTTGGTTTTGCTTCATATGTTTAAAGTGACTATGGGAAAGCTCAGAGAGGAAGAAGGTGAACTGAGGTGGCGTTCAGGGGAGCTACCGTGTAAGGACAGAAGTCAGAAGCTGTTAGAAGGTTCCTGAGAGGCCCTGTCCTCTAGGTGGCCTATGGTGGGCACTGGGGCGGGTCATGTGACTGTTACACATGGGGGAGGGGCGTGCCTTCACCATGCACTGTGAAGCAACAAGGGCAAGGGCAGGGATTGGTCCAGAGAGGCTATACAGTGTCCTGGCTTCTAAGGCAACCACCATGGACACGCTCAGTGATGTCTTCCTTCCTTGCCACTGAGCTGTGTCACATTTCAGTTCAGGGAACAGCATTTTAGGGGGTCTTCCATGGGAACGGAGTCCTCCCTGCAGATGAGGACCTCAGGGAACCTGTCCTTAGCAGCCTGACTGGGCTGTGGCCACACTATGCACATCAAGGTCACTTGCTCCAACCACACCAAGGTCGTCAGGAGGCAAACCTGGAAAGAGTAACCTTAAAGCATTAAAGGGAGAGGGTTTGTGCCCTTTTTGTGGGAATAATATGGGATGTGATGCTATGTCAAGAAAACTAGTTTTTGCACCAGAAGGGTCTATGTTAGTGGAAGTCACAGGGGTCAGATTGAGGATGGAAGGCCTGGGTAAGATCTTCCTCCATGGCTCCCAGTTTCCCTTGTAGCCCATAAGTTTTCCCATATTATCCATTGTATTAGACAGGGTTCTCTAGATTAACAGAATACACAGAATGAGTATATTTTTTAAAAAGGGATTTATCAGATGGCTTACAGTTTGCAGCAATGTAGTCCCAGGTTCTGACTGCACGTGGAGGGTCAGAGGAACCAGTAGCTGGTCGAACGGTCTAAGAGCTGGAGTCTTAGGATTGGAGCAACCACTAATTCAGTC
>PVJS01051119.1:0-14083 GCA_004027185.1 Glis glis | reverse complement strand
GGTCTCACTAAGTTGTGGAGGGCCTCACTAAGTAGCTGAGGCTGGCCGTGAACCCGGATCCTCTGGTCTCAGTCTCCCAAGTACTGGGATTACAAGTGTGCGCCACCACGCCCGGCTTATTTTATTCTTATTTTGAAACAGGGTCTCACTAAGTTGCAGAAGGCCTCACAAGTTGCTGAGGCTGGCCACGAACCTGCAATCCTCCTGTCTCAGCCTCCCAAGTACTGGGATTACAAGCGTGTGCCACCATGCCTGGTTTAATGTCTTCATCTTTTAAAAAAAATCTTTTAGAAGACAGTTCCACTTCTATAGATCTTCAGATATTTTTTATGTATGTTTGCTGAAATGTCTAACTTGTCCACTGAACTTTGAGCTTATGTGCCCAAATATATATATATATATATATATATATATATATATATATGTACTGGGGATTGAACCTAGGGGCATTCTACCTCCAAACTATACCCTCAGCCATTTTTATTTTACCTTTTTTTTTTTTTGGATACTGGAGATTGAACCAAGAGGCATTCTATCACCAAGCTACACCTAGCCTCATTTTATTTATTTGGAAACAGGGTCTCACTAGGTTGCTGAGAGTCTTGCTAAGTTGCTGAGGCTGGCTTTGATCCTGTGATCCTCCTGTCTCAGTCTCCCAAGTACTGGGATTACAAGCGTGCACCACCACGCCCGGCTTCCCCACCACTTTAAACAAACATATTTCACCTCCAAACTCCTCCCTCTCAGTAAATAGCATCATTACTCATTCAGGTGAAAAATTTAGGCGTTCTCTTACCCTTCATCTCAAAGCAATCAGTAGGTTCTACTGGCTCTGTCATTAAAAGATATCCCAAATCTCTCAACTTCTTTCTTTCCAGTGCTACCACTCTAGTCCATACTACTATAATCTCTTGCCTGGTCCAAAGCAATAATTCTATAAATAGTCTCCTAGATGCCATTCTTTTATCTCTTTTCTTCATACAGAAGTTACAGTATTCTTTTATAAACTGAATTTAGTAATATCCCTCTTGTGTTTAAAATCTTCCAGTGGATTTCATCTCAAAAAAGAATATAACCCAATCTCTTTGTATGGTCTACAAAAGGCCCTAGTCTGGCATCTGTTGCCTTCTCTGCTTGGATTATAATTTTTGGCTCCACTGCAATTCCCTCTGTTCTCACACATGCCAAATATACTTTCACCTCAGGGGCTTTAAATGAGCTGCTCTGTCCTGCCTGGAATACCTTTCCCTCACACCCTCACTTGGCTGATCTCTTCATTCAGGACTTCTCTAAAATAGTACCATCTCTAAGGCGCCGACCCTAACTAGCTTCCTTGTCACTGCATCCCCTTCTGTTTTCTTTAGTATCTCTTGCCATCTGACATTATCTATTTGCTTTTTGATATGTGTTTTGTTTGCCCCATTCTCCAGACTAGAATATAAGTTTCAGTAGAGAAGGAAATACGTCAGTCTTGTTCAATACATTTTCAACGAATAGATTACTTATCTTCTAATTTTGTTTCTTTCAGCTATAGCATGACTGACGGTCCTTAACTGCTTTTCAAAAAAAATTAGTAGATATTGTAGTAATATTTATCTTTGTTTTGGTATTGAGGATTGGACCTAGAGACATTCTACCTTCAAACTACACCCCCAGCCCATTTTTATTTTTTTGTTTGGAAACAGGGTCTTGCTAGGGTAATGAGAGTCTCACTACTTGCTGAGGCGGTCCTTGAACCTGCAATCCTCCTATCTCGGCCTTCCAAGTACTGGGATTACAGGTGTGCGCCACCATACCTGGCTAATATTTACTTTATGAAAACACAATTTTGGAGAAGTTCTAGTGCTATCTTTAGAAACAAAAAGCTCCTCCTCAATTAGTTTTACAAATTTCTACTGAATTCCCAACATGTACCCAGTCAAATCCATTCTCTGAGGTTTCTATGTCTGATACCATAAAATAAAGTCTTTGAGGATTTGACAATTATAATCCAAAGTAGTCTTTTTATCCAGTTGTCTATAAGCTTTAGTGCACATTATCTGCTGAAATAAATAAATCTTAAATTAAGATTAAAAAATGGTATAAAAACATCAGCTACTTTTTTTGGTACTGGGGATTGAACCCAGAGGCATTCTACCTCCAAGCTACAGCCCCAGCCCTATTTTACTTTTTATTTTTTTTTATTTATTTTTTATTTTTTTTTGCGGTACCGGGGATTGAACCCAGGGGCGTTCTACCTCTGCGCTATACCCCCGGCCCTATTTTTTATACTTTATTTTGAAACCGGGTCTCACCAAGTTGTGGAGGGCCTCACTAAGTACAGAGAGAGAGAGAGAGAGAGAGAGAGAGAGAGAGAAAGAGAGAGCTGAGGCTGGCCTCGAACCTGGATCCTCCGGTCTCCACCTCCCAAAGTACTGGGATTACAAGGGTACGTCACCACGCCTGGCTACTTTTTATTTTGAAACAAGATCTAAGTTGCAGAGGGCCTCACAAAGTTGCTGAGGCAGGCCACGAACCTGCGATCCTCCTGTCTCAGCCTCCCAAGTACTGGGATTACAAGCGTGTGCCACCATGCCTGGCTAAGGAAAGGTTCTTTTCTCCTTTCCTTATTGACAAATATTATCCCTACAGATTTAGTTCCCAATGAATTCTAATTAAACACCCCAATTTCCAGGAAAACATTTTCATTTTGACTTTTTCTAATCACCCCATTTACTGTTTCTTACATGCCAGTTATACTGGTACAATGTTTCCATGAAAAATTAAACTCCATATTTCCAAACTGTACTCCATAAAGGTGGTTTTGGGGAAGAAGTCCACTTTTATTGCAAGAATAAATATTATGATACCAATACTTTTGTAAGGTAATACTATGTTGTAAGGATTAGTACTAAATAGTAAGACTGATTGGTGGCCAAATTTAAGTAGAGAAAAATCTGCTGAGCAAAATTACTTTATATATATATTCAGTTTAAAAATGGAGGAAAAAATTCCATATTTTTAATGATACATCATGTTTTTCATGGTCTGTTACAATGCCTAAAATGTTTAAGCTTAAAACTAATGTTATGGCAAATGTAGCATTAAATACTTTTTATACTTACTGTCTGATATTCTTGAGGAACATTCTGCTCTGCGCCCAGGTTACATACTTGCCTAGCTTTCTTCATAAGTTCCTTGCATTTCTGCAATAATCTTTGTCTATTTTCATCCAACTCAATAAAATGTTGCTATTACAAGAAAAAGAAATATTTTGAAAATATCAGTGGTACTGTTAAATCAGAAGTCTGTTTTATTAAACCACCACATATCAAATAAATTACTGGATTTTGATTATGATGATAACCAAATTATCTGAAACATCTCAAATCAAGACAACTTTTATTATAAAGGTTAAATCTCAACTTAAACTTTAAAATATATCAGTACATTAAAAACCCGGTATTTCTCTAATCTACAAGAAGCTCTGAAATTTAACTGCCATTTTCTGAATGCTTACCTTAGTTATTTGTAATTATACTCTTAATGAAATTTGAAATACATAGTACTCTAGGCGTCATATCAAAATGTAAACCTTTAAGTTGTGTTTGATAATTTTCAAAGTGCTTTTTTTTTGCGGTACTGGGGATTGAACCCAAGTGCATTCTACCTCCGAGATACACCCCCAGCCCTATTTTTTATTCTTTATTTTGAAACAGGGTCTCACTAAATTGTGGAGGGCTTCACTATGTAGGCTGAGGCTGACCGCGAACTTGTTGATCCTCCTGTCTCAGCCTCCCTAGTACTGAGATTACAAGCGTGCGCCACCACACCTGGCCAAAGTGCTTCTTTATGTAGTTATTTATTCATGGATCTATTCATTCCTTCACCAAATAATTACTGAGAACATATTAAATGCCAAAATTATAATTTGACATTAAGCATAGAAAGGTGAATATGGAGACAGACACACAGAATCATAATCCTAACAGAAACAGGTACTATTCACTGAAATTGTTAGACCGTTGGCTAGGTGCTTCATATACAGTGTGCCTTTTATTCTGCAAGGATTGCAGTATTTCCCCAATTTGCACACTTAGTTACAGGCTGTCATGATTCACATTCACGTCTGCTATGGAATGCATGTTCCTCATTACAGCATAATGCGTCTCAGTGCGAGCAGACAGGACATAGCATATACAAGGGGGACAGGGATGCAGGAAGGTCAGAGTGGTTATAGAAACCATGAAAAAACTAACTTTTCTTTTTGGCACTGGGGATTGAACCCAGGGGCATTCTACCTCCGAGCTACACCCCTAGCCCTATTTTTTATTTTTATTTGGAAACAGGGTCTCGCTAGGTTTCTGAGAGTCTCACTACTTGCTGAGGCTGTCCTCGATCCTGCGATCCTCCTGTCTCAGCCTCCCAACTACTGGGATTGCAAGTGTGCACCACCACACCTGGCTTAAACATTTTTTAAAGAGAAGAAATTACTAAAGAAGCAGTAGCAGACTGAATTCCAAGGATAGGATTACTAATGTAAAGGCACAGAAGCCTCAACAACATGCTAATTTAGGGAATAAGAAATTTACCATGAGCCAGTACTTGGGAGGCTGAGAGAGGAGGACCACAGGTTCGAGGACAGCCTCAGCAAATAGTGAGACTCTTCATTAACCTAGCAAGAAACCCTGTTTCAAAATAAAAATAAAATAGGACAGGAAGTGTAGCTTGGAGGTAGAATGCCCCTGGGTTCAATCCCCAGTACCATGAAAACAAACAAACAAAGAAACTACAATGGTTGGAGGATAGGAATTTGTAAGGATGTAAGATATCAGAGTTGGCAAGAGGGAAAGGGCCAGAATGAACATTTTATGTGTAAAAAGGAAAGAATCTAATCTACTGAATACCTTCTGTAGGACAAACATTATCATAACTGCTATCCCATATGTTAATTAAATCCCTATTATAGATTTTTTGTGTGTATGGTACAGGGGATTGAACCTAGGGGTATTCTACCTCTGAGCTACACTCCCCAGCCCCCACTTTATTTAAAAAAATCTTGCGCCGGGCGTGGTGACGCACGCTTGTAATCCCAGTACTTTGGGAGGCAGAGACCGGAGGATCCGGGTTCGCGGCCAGCCTCAGCGCGCTCTCTCTCTCTCTCTCTCTCTCTCTCTCTCTCTCTCCTTAGTGAGGCCCTCCGCAACTTCGTGAGACCCGGTTTCAAAATAAAAGTATAAAAAAATAGGGCCGGGGGCGTAGCGCGGAGGTAGAACGCCCCTGCGTTCAATCCCCGGTACCGCAAAAAAAAAAAAAAAAATCTTGAAACAGGATCGCACTATATTACTGTGCGCTGCCCTGGAAACTGTAATCCTCTTGTCTCAACCTCCCAAGTACTGGGATTAGAGGCGGTAAAATCTTTAGAAATATTTTATCTTTTAGATGTGGCTAAGCGATATTAAGAAATGTGCCTGAGCTAGCAGTGAGGTTTCTAAGAAAGAAAAGAGTTCTATCTTGTTCTATCCACTAAACCTTAAACTGGTCTGCACTACAAACACCTGACGGTAGGAGACAGAAGCCCCAACTCCATTCCAAATCTAAGTGATTAATATCTCTGAGGACAGGCTTGGATATTTGTATTATTAACAAGGTCTTCAGGTGATTTTTTTTTTGTGTGTGTGTGTTTGTATGTTTGTGTGGCACTGGGGATTGATCCCAGAGGCATTCTACCTCTGATCTACACCCCCAGTCCGATTTTATTTTTATTTGGAAACAGGGTCTTGCTAGGTTGATGAAAGTCTACTTGCTAAGACTGTCCTCAAACCTGTGATCCTCCTGTCTCAGCCTCCCAAGTACTGGGATTACAGGCATGTGCCACCACACCCAAATAAGGTTCTTTGAATGAGTTCCTCAGTCCCTATAGCCTGAGAGAAATAAAAGAAAATGTTGAAGATTCCCAGTCACCCTACATGCCCTCCAGGAGCCACTGTAATCAGGAAAATGCAAAACAAGGAACAGCTGGACAGGACTAAATATTTCTAATGACCTCGATTCCTGTGTCCTGTTCTCTGGACTGAAGTATTGGAACATTACAAGTAGGAAGTGCCATTGAGTCGATTCTTTGAAGCTCTGGACTTAAAACCTCATTTAATAGTTTCCTTCCGTTTATTGGCATGTATCTAATAAAATCTTTATCTGAGAAAATGTTCTTTCTATATATACATGTTTATGACAAACTTCTTCACATAGCACCTGTTTTCTGTGTGTCTGTGTGGTAGTACTGGGGCTTGAACCCAGGGGTATTCTACCTCAGGGCTATACCCCCAGCCCTTTGTTTTTCTTTCATTTTGAAACAGGTCTCGCCAAGTTGTTGAGGCTGGCCTCAAACCGGCAATCCTCCTGTCTCAGCCTCCCAAGTACTGGGATTACAGGCATGTGCTACCACACCTGACTAGCACCTGTTGTTTTTTTTTTTTTTTTCCGAAACAGGGTCTTGCTAGGTCGATGAAAGTCTCACTATTTGCTGAGGATGTCCTCAAACCTGTGATCCTCCTGTCTCAGCCTCCCAAGTACTGGGATTACAAGTGTGTACTACCATGACCGGCAAGCACCTGTTTTTTTTTAAAGCCACAATTCTGTCTAAATTTTTTAGGGTGCGGAGGAATAGGGGAAAGGGATTATAAAATTATGTAAGATAATGCTGTAAAGTCAGGCTAATGAAGAGGCTTTATTCACATTTCTGCTTAGAATCTAGTCTTTAATAGTCAATAGAATAAAAAATACTGCATCTGTTTGAAACATAAGAGAAGAAAAGGGTAAATTTTACAAAATATACCCCACCAACATCTCAGAAAAGATTACCTTGTAGGTAGGTATCTCTGAAGAAATGAGTAAGCGGGGCATGGTGGTGCATACTTGGAATCCCAGTACTTGGGAGGCTGAGACAGGAGGATCTGGGTTTGTGGCTAGCCTCAGCTACTTAGTGAGACCCTCCGCAACTTAGTGAGACCCTGTTTCAAAATAAAGAATAAAAAAAAAATAGGGCTGGGGGTGTATCTCGGAGGTAGAATGCCCCTGGGTTCAATCCCCAGTACTACAAAAAAAAAAAAGTAAGTGTTATCTTTTCTCTGAAATTCTTTTTTTGAGAAAGTTCAGTTGTCATGGAAGTTACATAGAAATACTGACATTAAACAAGGAAACGCTTTTCTAAGAAGGCCCTCTTGTGGAAGAAGAATTATTTACAGAATTTCTTATTAGAATTGTATTTCTATTAATTCTATTTAACAGCTCATTAAAATAAGAGTGAAATACAATTCTATTTTCTATACAAACAGAATTAAGTTCTAAGTAGCATAAACTTTAACTAAAATATATATTAACACATTTCTTCCTCAAATTTTCCTTAATACAAATATGAGCAGCAAATTCCATTCCAATTTAACTCATTTCAAATTCAAATGTTAACTCTTAGTTACTGAACAGAATACATATTTAAACATATGAAAGTCATTTAATATAATTCATTTTTAAAAATGTTAGCTCAAAATGTTTTAGGCCAAATTTGAAATTTAGAAAACAGTGATCATTAACTAACCTTTTTTTTTCTTGTGGTAGTGGGGACTGAATCCAGAGGCATTCTACTTGGAGCTACATCCCCAGCCCCCTCCTTTTTTTTTTCTAAAACTTTTGCTTTGAAACTGGGTCTTGCTAGGTTGCTAAGAGTCCCATTAAATTGCTGAAGCTGTTTTTTTTTTTTTTTTCCAGTACTGGGGATTGAATCCAGGGGCATTCTACCTGGAGCTACATCCCCAGTCCCCTCCTTTTTTTTTTTTTTAAACCTTTTGCTTTGAAACTGGGTCTTGCTAGGTTGCTAAGAGTCCCACTAAATTGCTGAAGCTGGTTTTTTTTCCCGCCAGTACTGGGGATTGAACCCAGGGGCATTCTACCTCCAACCTACACCCCCAGCCCTATTTTTTATTTTTATTTATTTATTTATTTATTTATTTATTTATTTATTTATTTGCGGTACCGAGGATTGAACCCAGGGGCGTTCTACCTCCGCGCTACACCCCCGGCCCTATTTTTTATACTTTATTTTGAAACCAGGTCTCGCGAAGTTGCAGAGGGCCTCACTAAGTAGAGAGAGAGAGAGACAAGGAGAGAGAGAGAGAAAGAGAGAGAGAGCTGAGGCTGGCCGCGAACCTGAATCCTCCGGTCTCCGCCTCCCAAAGTACTGGGATTACAAGCGTGCGCCACCACGCCCGGCTTATTATTTATTTTGAAACAGGGTCTCACTAAATTGCGGAGGGCCTCACTAAGTAGCTGAGGCTGACCGCAAACCTGCAATCCTCCTGTCTCAGCCTCCCAAGTACTGGGATTACAAGCACGTGCCACCATGTCCGGCGTGAAGCTGGTCTTGAACCTGTGATCCTCCTGTATCAGCCTCTGAAGTACTGGGATTACGAGCATGTGCCACCATGCCCGGCTTAAAGCTGGCCTTGAACCTGTGATGCTCCTGTCTCAGCCTCTCAAATACTGGGATTACAGGTGTGCACCACCACACTTAGCTTTGACTTTTTTAATATACAAGATTACAAGTTACAATGAATCTAATCATAAACAATGAGATAATGGCAATAATACAGTTTGAGCATATCCTAATCTGAAAATTTGAAATCCAAAATGCAGTCAGGCATGGTGGCGCACGCCTGTAATCCCAGTACTTGGGAGGCTGAGACAGGAGGATCACAGGTTCGAGGACAGCCTTAGCAAGTAGTGAGATTTAGCAAGACCCTGTTTCAAAATAAAAATTAAAAAATAGGGCTAGGGGTATAGCTTGGAGGTAGAATGCCCCTCGGTTCAATCCCCAGTACACACACACACACATACACACACACACACACACACTAAAAAACAAAAAACAACCCCCCTACCAAAAAATAAAAATGAAATCCAAAATGCTCCAAAATCTGAAACTCTTTGAGCACTACATGGCACAAGGAGAAAATTCCATACTTTGCCTCATGATAAGTAGCAGTCAAAACAGATGCAGCAGAAATACTGTATAAAATTACTTTTAGCTGGGCATGGTGGTGCATGCTTGCAATCCCAGTACTCGGGAGGCTGAGACAGGAGGATCGCAGGTTCATGGTCAGCCTTGGCTACTTAGTGATACCCTGTTTCAAAATAAAGAATAAAAAATAGGGCTGGGGTGTAGCTCAGAGGTAAAAAGTCCCTGGGTTCCATCCCCAGTACCGCAAAAAAAAAAAAAAAAAAAAAAACATTACTTTTAGGCTATGTGCATAAGGCGTAATTTCATGTATGGATTTGGGTCCCATCCCCCAGAGTACTCATCATGTATAAGAAAATATTCCAAAATCCAAAAAATCTGAAATACTGTTGGTCTCATGCAATTCAGGTAAGGGATATTCAAACTATAAAATTATTTACTTGTTAAACTATTTTCCCCAAAATTATGTTTCATATGTCTTGTCTGACATTAAATTCTATTTTGTGGGGAAGTAGTTTGTAGGTAGAAAGAAAAAATTTAAATGAAGAGCACACAAAATTCCTAAACAGTATTAGGATGAATAAATAAATTTAACATTTTCTAATTATTTAACTAGTATTAATATTGATGCAAATCTATACCTTTTAAGCAAACATTAGTTTCACGCTAGGCAGCACACTAAGCATCTTGTTTTTTTTTTTTTGCGGTACTGGGAATTGAATCCAGGGACATTCTACCTCCAAGCTACACCCCCAGCCCTATTTTTTATTCTTAATTTTGAAACAGGGCCTCACTAAGTAGCTGAGGCTGGCCATGAACCTGCAATCCTCCTGTCTCAGCCTCCCCAAATACTGGGATTACAGGCGTGCGCCACCATGCCCAGCTTGATTATTATTAAAATGAGTATCACAATATCCCCGTAAGTTCGGTAGGTATCATACCTATAGCTATGGATAAAGATTAAGCTTGGACTCATGAAGAAACCTGTCCATGTTCAAAAACAAAACAACAGCCGGGCGTGGTGGCACACGCTTGTAATCCCAGTACTTGGGAGGCTGAGGTGGGAGGATCTGGGTTCCCCGCCAGCCTTAGCTACTTAGTGAGGCCCTCTGCAACTTGGTGAAACCTTGTTTCAAAATAAATAAAATAGGGCTGGGGATGTAGCTCAGAGGTAGAATGCCCGTGGGTTCAATCCCCAGTAACACACACACACAGACACACACACAAAACCTCAGGAATATCTACCTGTCCATTTCTGTATTTGTATTCACATTCAGTCAGCTTATTATTTGACCTAAAATATATTCCTGATGGTAGTGAAATTACCAAACAGAGGCTCACAAGCCTATGCCTGTCCTTGGGGATGTGCTATTGCTTTGGAATCCTCCTGCCCTATTTGCCTTTCCCAAATCTGAGAAAGTATCAAACTCCACGGTAGTGAGCTTCCCGTATGTCCCTTCATGAATATAATCCCTACTGAACTTCTATGTCAACCTTCTTTTGTAAATTTCTTTTCTGATCAGGGTGTAAATCAAAATCAGAATTGTTATTAAGAATCTGGATAGCAAGAACAGACAAGACAGGTAAGAGCACATACGCGTAGGCAAATAGCAGCAAACATAAGAAGAAAAAACAAAAAAGAGCAAGTAAAAGTGAAATGAACTACCATATCTGCTATATTCTTCTTTTGCTCATCATTCTTTGTGTGTGTGTGTGTGTGGGGGGGATACTAGAGATTAACCCAGGGGCATTCTACCTTTGACCCCAACCCTATTTTTCATTTAGAAACAGGGTCTAAGTTGCTGAGGCTGGCCCCAAACCTGCGATCCTGCTGTTTCAGTCTCCCAAGTACTGGGATTACAGGCGTGTGCCAACATACCCAGCTTGCTCAATATTTTGACTGTTTGAAATGTGTGGCTAAATATCTATGGTCAGTTAGCAACAAACACTTACCAAGGATGCAGCACAAGAAATAAAAGGACCTTACAAAAAGTTGGAAAAACAATTATAAATAAAAACATTTAAGACCTTTCAGGGCTGGAGGTGTAGCTCAGTGTTAGAGTACTTGCCTAGCAAGTGTGAGGTACTGGGTTTGATCCCCAGCATGGCAAACTTTCAAATCAACATGTGAATAAGGAAAACAAAATGGTGTAAAATAGTGTTGAGAAAATGTGAAATAAAGTCAGGGAGAGTATCAAGTAACATTATTATGAAAAAACATGCTAAGATGTGTGTGTGTGTGTGTGTGTGTGTGTGAGAGAGAGAGAGAGAGAGAGAGAGAGAGAGAGAGAGAAGAGTGTTCTGGTTCTGAAAGTACCAATGGACTCATACTGACAAAGGTGAAGGAAACAATATGGTAAAAGATTCAGAGGTTAGGCAGTGGTAAAAAAGACTATACTCGCCGGGCGTGGTGGCGCACGCTTGCAATCCCAGTACTTGGGAAGCTGAGACCAGAGGATCCAGGTTCGCAGCCAGCCTCAGTTACTTAGTGAGGTCCTCCGCAACTTCGTGAGGCCCGGTTTCAAAATAAAGGATAAAAAATAGGGCCGGGGGTGTAGCTTGGAGGTAGAACACCCCTGGGTTCAATCCCCGGTACCGCAAAAAAAAAAAAAAAAAAAAAACACTATACTCTAACAGCCAACATGAAAACAGGGAGTAGTCATTACAAGATGACCGTAAGCTTTGGATCATGCATGCTGTATACTAGAGAGGTGTAGATTTCTAAGCAGAGTATGAAAAATGAGAGTAATTTTTCTGGCAGTTAAATGAGTAAAAAACTGGTAAAAAATGAGACTCCAGCTATAAGGAGTTAGGGCCTAGACTGGGTGACAACCATGAAAGTAGAAAGAGGTAAATTATGAATGTGGTATTGGCTGAATTGGACAAAAAGAATGGAAAGAAAGGAACAACAGAATCAAAATGTGCTAAGTAATGTTTCTCCAATTAACTTTAAAATTAAATGAGTTAAGAAATTATGCTGAGTGTGGTGGCACAGGCTTGTAATCCCAGTACTTGGGAGTCTGAGGCAGGAGGATAGCAGGTTCGGTACCAGCCTCAGCTACTTAGGTCCTCCGCAACTTAGTGAGACCGTTTCAAAAATAAAGAATAAAAAATAGGGCTGGGGGTGTAGCTTGGAGGTAGAATGTCCCTGGGTTCAATCCCCAGCACAGCACCATCAAAAAAAAAAAAAAAAAAAGAAAAAAAGTGAAAAGGTAAATATGATTCCTGTTTCTACAGCATGGCTGAGAATCAACACTTAATTTTTTTTTTTTCGGAACCGGGGATTGAACCCAGGGGCATTCTACCTCCGAGCTACACCCCCAGCCCTATTTTTTATCCTTTATTTTGAAACCGGGTCTCATGAAGTTGCTGAGGGCCTCACTAACTAGCTGAGGCTGGCCGTGAACTACTTTTTTCAACTGTAAGTTTTATAAAACAAAAATTCAGATAAAGTATTTCTGATGAAAATTTATCATCTGACTTGAAGTCTCCCCTTCCCCTTTTTTTGGTACTGTGGAATGAACCCAGAGGCATTCTACTTCTGAGCTACACCCCTAGCCCTTTTTATTTTCTGTTTTGAAACAGGGTCTCACTAAGTTGCTGAGAGTCTCACTACATCGATGAGGCTGTCTTGAACCTGCGACCCTCCTGTTTCAGCCTCCTGAGTACTGGAATTAGGCATGCACCATTATGCCGGGTGAGATGTATTTTAAGTATAAAATTAAGTATTTTTAAGACTTAGTATGAAAAAGAGATATAAAAGAGGTCAACCGGGGATAGAACCCAGGAGCGTTCTACCTCCACGCTATACCCCCGGCCCTATTTTTTTATGCTTTATTTTGAAACCAGGTCTCACGAAGTTGCGGAGGGCCTCACTAGGTAGAAAGAGAGAGACAGGGAGAGAGAGAGAGAGAGAGCGAGACAGGGAGAGAGAGAGAGAGAGCACGAGCTGAGGCTGGCCGCGAACCCGGATCCTCCAGTCTCCACCTCCCAAAGTACTGGGATACAAGAGTGCACCACCACGCCCGGCTTACAAGATTACTTTATAGGTAACAGTGTGCCCTTTCATCAGGATACACATAAGTATCTTTTTTTGCCTGTTAGCACTTAATGTGGCATGTTAATTCATTAGGAGCTGCAAAGCAGTGGTATTCTAGTACTGTAATTCTTCATCAGCTAAAATATTTTTGTAAAGAGAAATTCCTCCCCCATTTCTTTGCTTCCTGCCCTGCTGCTGTACTAGAAATTGATCCCAAAAGCACTGTACCTCTGACCTATACCCCCAGCCCTTATTTATTTATTAGAACTGGGGGGCATTCTACTTCCAAGCTACACTCACAGCCCTATTTTATTCTTTTATTTTGAAACAGAGTCTAGGTTGTGGAGGGCCTGAGTTGCTGAGGCTGGCCGTGAACCTGCGATCCTCCTGCCTCAGCCTCCCAAGTACAGGGATTACAAACTTGTGCCACCACTCCTGGCTCTTTTCTTTTTTTCATTTAATATATATGAGGTACCATCCCACAATATGATATTGAGATAATCAAGCTTTCTTTTTAATTTCTATTTGCTAGGCACACCTTTACCCTTCCATTTATTTAATAGTTCTTATGAAATATAACTTACATACCACAAAATTCAAATTTTAAAGTACAGTCCAATGACTGTTAGTAAATTTACAGAGCTTTATCATCTCCATAGTTCAAAATTAGTTTTCATCACCTAAAATGATTGCTGGGTACCCATCACTCTTCTATTTTAAAATTTTCTGATTTTTTTCTTTTAGATGTATCTCTTATATTCTGCAGAGTATCAGAATTTACTTCAAAAAATCTTTAATAGAGTAGAATTACATCCACGTTTACTTAGTAACATGATTGATATGGGGCATTACTTCTGCCTTCACTTTATGTCATAGTGATTTTTATGCCTCATAGATTTGTAAATAAAACATCTAATCTTTTTTTTTTTTTTTTGCGGTACCAGGGATTGAACGCAGGGGCGTTCTACCTCCACGCTACACCCCCGGCCCTATTTTTTATACTTTATTTTGAAACCGGGTGTCACGAAGTTGCGGAGGGCCTCACTAGGTAGAGA
>PVJS01051118.1:0-14083 GCA_004027185.1 Glis glis | reverse complement strand
TTTATACTTTATTTTGAAACCGGTCTCACGAAGTTGCAGAGGGCCTCACTAGGCAGAGAGAGAGAGAGAGAGAGGGAAAGAGAGAGAGAGAGAGAGAGAGAGAGAGAGCTGAGGCTGGCCGCGAACCCGGATCCTCCGGTCTCCGCCTCCCAAAGTACTGGGATTACAAGCGTGCGCTACCATGCCCGGCCCATATTTGTGTATCTTGACAAATATAAATATTGTGATTTCCTCTGCCTTAAGGACAGATATTATATTCAACATGTACTCCATGTTTCTTTCCATAAAATATTCTAAATGACTCAGCAAAGAATAAAGACTATGTAACTTTCCTGTAACAATTCTTAAATATTTTATAGTTGGGAATTTTTTTTTCCTGGTGCTGGGGATTAAACCCAGGGGCATTTAACCTCTGAGCTATACTCCCAGCCCTATTTTATTTTTATTTTGAACAGGGTTTCACTAGGTCAATGAGAGTCTCACTACTTGCTGAGGTTGTCCTCGAACCTGTGATACTCCTGTCTCAGCCTCCCAAGTACTGGGATTACAGGCATGTACCACCATGCCCAACTTAATAGTTGGGATTTTATCAAAGTTCAAGATAACAAATTCAAAACATTCAATCTAATGTTATAAGACCAGCAAATATATGAACTTTAGGAAAAAAGAATAGTAGTTTTAATTTTTAGTTCCTTTATTGATACTTCATAATTTTTCCATTCAAAAGATGCCAGGAAAAATTACTGTTAAGTTTTGATTTTCAAAATTTCTTACCAAACATAGTCCTCACCTTGCATATTAAAAAACTCAGCCATTATTTCAGCCTATATTTTCTTCCTAAAATTTTGTTAGCACATATGAATATCTAAATCTTTTGTGCAAGTTTAAGAGGGCAAGAACTTTTAAAAATGTAACTGGATATTTTTCTACCAATAATGTATTGGTAGAGAATTGAAATCTACACAAATATTTTTAAAGTCAAGCTTTAAATGTAGTTCTTACTGGGGGACGTAACAATACTAAGTGTATAAAATCAAAGAAAAAAATACTGACAGAAAACTAATGCCAGCACCTGAATTACGTATAACTGATTCTAACAAGCCTTAAAATTTAGTTGGGAAAATATGCCTGAATTTTACTGAGAAGAAAAAGATTAAATAGCAAAATCACATATGTTATTTTCTACATGCCAAGTGTTAGTCTGTGTGCTTTACATATATCAAACTTACTTAATCCTAAAAACAACCTGGAGGATACGTGTTATTATCTCTATTTTATAGATGAAGAAACTGTTTAAGTGACTTGTGCAAGGTTTTAGAGATACAAAGAGCTGTAAATTGAAACGAGGCAGAAATTCATCCATGTTCTTAATCTCTTGAATTATACATGTTATATGTTTTATATTTATGAAATAATTCATTAATTTTTTAGATAAAATGTTGGTAAAGGCTGGAAGGGGTGGCACACGCCTATAATTCTAGTACTTGGAAGCTGAGACAGGAGGATCGCAGGTTTGAGACCAGCCTTAGCAACTTAGTGAAATTCTCAGCAATCTAGAGAGACTCTGTTTCAAAACAAAAGGGCTGGGGGTGTAGCTCAGAGGTAGACTGCCCATGGGTTCAACCCCTAGTACCACAAAAGGAAAAAAAATGTTGGTAAAAATTAATTGTACTACTAAGAAACTATAGAACAGCACAGTGATTTACTGCTATAAGAATCTTAGAAATTGAAAACTAGACAAATGTTGGTAAGTTGAACAGAGCAAAAGAACTGAAAAACTTTGTATTGGAAGGCTAAAAATAGTGGTGGCATCAGGGTTGAATAAAAATGTCCTCCAGTTTATATTTTAATTTTGAAATCAGAAGCCTGTAAATTATTTTAACCCAAAGTTACTAGAAATCATTTAATGGACAAAACAGGAAAATGTTTTTAACAAAAAACCCTTTGAACATTGAGGAATGCCTCTGGTAGAGACTACAAAATTTATAGAAATATTAAGTTTTAGCTGGGTATG
The DNA here is from genome assembly GCA_004027185.1 of Glis glis. NCBI lineage: Eukaryota > Metazoa > Chordata > Mammalia > Rodentia > Gliridae > Glis > Glis glis. Next base: position 12,069 of record PVJS01051118.1, on the reverse strand, counting down.
GTGGCGCACACTTGTAATCCCAGTACTTGGGAGGCTGACACCGGAGGATCTGGGTCCGCAACCAGCCTCAGCTACTTAGTGAGGCCCTCCGCAACTTAGTGAGACCCTGTTTCAAAATAAAGAATACAAGCCAGGTGTGGTGGCGCACGCTTGTAATTCCAGTACTTGGGAGGCAGAGACCAGAGGATCAGGGTTCGCGGCCAGCCTCAGCTACTTAGTGAGGCCCTCGGCAACTTCGTGAGACCCGGTTTCAAAATAAAAAAGGATAAAAAATAGGGCCAGGGGTGTAGCTCGGAGGTAGAACGCCCCTGGGTTCAATCCCCAGTACCGCAAAAACAACAACAACAAAAATAAAGAATACAAAATAGGGCTGGGGTGTAGCACCGAGGTAGAATGCCCCTGGGTTCAATCCCCAGTACTGCAAGAAAAAAAAAAAGAAAAGAAATATCAAGTCTTATCTCTGGGTGTCCTTGATAATGTTTAGCTGAATTAAAGTGCTAAAAATTTTTTTGTATTAAAATTTTTCTTCTCAATATACTGTTTCAAAGAAAAGTTTCCTTTGCTAGTTTGAAAGATAAGCTGTGCATTCAAGTATAATATTAACTTGTAATGTATAAGAGAAAACAAAAACTCCTTAAGTTTTTGAGGATTTTTGCATTATTCATCAGAATATCCCCTTTGCTTGAAAGAATACTTGTCACAGAGTATGGTTTAGATAAACACTGATAAAAGGAAAGCATATTTTTATATAAAAAACTACTAGCTGATAATTAGTAAAAATCAAAATAATTCCTGAAAACTGGAATTATTATTCCTGAAAACACCACTGGAAAACTTCAATGATTTCTAAAATGATTTACAGAACAAAGTGCCTAAATCCCTTAATAAAGCTATTTTCTTGGGCAATCACAAATATTGTCAGTAATATTTTTATGGCTCCTGAATTCATAAAAATAATTTACATTAGTTTACACAGAAATAGATGCGCTTTTTTTCTTTTTTTGGTGGTAGTGGAAATTGAACCCAAGGGCATTCTATCTGTGAACTACACTCCCAGTCCTTTTTATTTTCTGTTTTGAAACAAGGTCTCACTAGGTTGTTGAAAGTCTTATTAAGTTGGTCTCAAACTTACTAGGCTGGTCTCAAACCTGTGATCCTCCTGTCTCAGCCTCCCAATTAGATTACAGGTGTGCTCCACAACACTCAGAAAAATAGATGCTATTTTGAAACAAGGTTTTGTTGTTGTTGTTTTTCCTACTAATCACCAGGCAATTTTATAAATTTTTGCCTATTTGGGCAACAGTGGCAATATATCTTAAAGGTACTTTTTTCCCCCTGTACTGGGGATTGAACCAGTATTCTACCTCTGAGCTACACCTCCAGCCCTATTTTTTATTCTTTATTTTGAAACAGAGTCTCACTAAGTTGTGGAGGGCCTCACTAATTAGCTGAGGCTGGCCGCAAAACTGTGATCCTCCTGTCTCAGCCTCCCAAGTACTGGGATTACAAGCGTGCACCACCACGCCCAGCTTAAAGGTAATTTAAGAACTATAGAGCACCTATGCTGCTAAAATCTCTATGTCTTTTAAAGACTAGATGTTTAATTTAATGTAGGCAATTCAAAGCAGTATCTATATTATTTAAATCAAATGAAAAGCCTTAAAAGCAATAAACCAAGATCAAATAAATAATTTTAATCTTAAACCACTGAAATTTACTCCATTAAACTATCTTCCATTTCCACTCTTTTATCGGTCTAATATTGTTTTCATGACTTTTGAGTTCTGGACACAGATAAATGACCAATATACTTTTTATGGTAAGAAAATTAGTGTTTTATTTATTAGAATGTTACCACCATTTTGTTTGTTTATTACTTGTTTTGTGGTACTGGGGCATTCTACCTCTAAGCTACAACCCCAGCCCTATTTTATTTTTTATTTTGAAACAGGGTCTCACTAAGTTGCTGAGGCTGGCCTCAAACCTGTCATCTTCCTGTCTCAGACTCTCAAGTACTGGGATTAAAGGCATGCACCACCACGCCCAGCTCTATTTCAAGTAAGTTTCAAAATTTTCTTTTAAAATGTTAGTGTAAATTATTTCGGCAAAAAGTAATCTGACTTGGAATTATGCTCTAACCAGCAGTTTATAGCTGAAAAATCTGTAAAAGATTAATATCCTATTGCATATTAATGATAGGAGAAAGAAATTCCTTGTTTGTATAAAGCAGGCGTACTTGTTTTATTAGACATGGAAAATTCTCCTGATTAGGTAGGATTTAGAAATAGGAGTATGAGAGAGAGAGACACCACCTTCTTTCTTCTGATTGTCAGGAAACAAGAATAATTTGGTCTATAGAGCTCAATTAAAGTAAGAAAGCACTGTTAATAAAATTAGCAATTAGCCACCTAAATTTTATGCCTAGATAGAGTGGAGTCAAAGGGCAGCAAAAGACAGCAAACAGAACAGCAGGTTTTAAGTACTGGTTGGAAGAAAGTGGGTCTCTAAGTTTAATTTCAGGGTGAGAAACCCACAATACTTGACTAGAACAAACAAGAAACAGTTGTAGAAGCATACACAAAAATAAATTGCCCACCATGTTTATGTTCTTTTCTATCCTGTCTATCATTAAGGTATTATTTTTGGCAGTAAAAGCAATTTTGCTTAAGAATGGTTGAGATTACTAACTTCTCTCTAGTCTGTGTATCAGGAAAATAAAGACTGCTTGGCTTGGCTACCAACTGTGTAAAAGCATAATCTCATGCAGTAATTCTCAGTGGCTGACGGGAGAGAGGCAGGGAGAGTGTGCTTGCCCAGATACCAGATTTAGTAGAGCTGTAAAAAGTGATGTTAGGTGTTTGTGCAACCCCCAATATATTATATCAAAATTTGAGGCAAGGGCCTAGGAAAATGTTTTCAACTGTTACAGATGAGTCTTGTGTTAAGAAATTGTGTCACATTGGCATAGTGACAATGCCCTTCAACTGGTCCCCAGAGCTTAAGAAAAACTCTTCATGGATAACCGGTTATACAACTAATTTAATCTATAGCTACATATAAAGTTGTATCATACAGCATCACAGAACAACGTAGGTAGACTGGGCATCTAAGTAAGAATAATGGAGAAAAAAGGGCTAGCCAAAAAACAAAAGCAGGGGTGGGGAAGGAGTCACAGGAATTTTCTTTTATACCCCCCCAATTACTGAAGAGTATCTGGTAAATATTTTTCTGATAAATTCTACTTCTCGCCAAAGGCTCGTGATTGTCTATGAGTAGTTTCACTATTTTTTGTTTGCTTGTTTACTGTAGTTACAGAAACCTCAAATCCTGATCTCAGATCAGGAAATACTTTATTATGAGTTCATGTAAGCCTGCAAATACAAAGAAGAGATAGAAAACCATGAAAAAGCATGGTTTTCCTTCATGTAATTCACTTGCCTTCTTAGTTCTCTATGATTTTTGAATGTACATCAATGATTTGTACAAACTATTTTAAAGTATAATTTACCCAAACCTTGAAAAAAATAAGCAACTGACCAGTTGGACTGAGGATACAAGACTTTGATGAGTTTTGTTTTTTAACTTAGTACTATTTTTATAAATCCCTTCTCATATCACTCCTTTTTCTCTGATCCCTCCCCTCCACCTAACTCCTGAAGAAACAAACTCTAGGCCTTTAATTTGCCTCTAAGAACCACAGAGGCCATAATCAATTCAATAATTCAGATTTCTTCAATGTAAACTGGTATAAGAACAATCCGGTCCAATTTTCATAATGCTATTTTTTGGGTACATTGGTTAGGTCAGTGTTTCCCAAATTTGTCCTCTGAGGAACTTGAATGCTACAGATTGTTAATATGTGTGTCTGTAAAGGTACTTTGTGTTTAGAAATGTTTGAGAAATACTGGACTATAGTTTTTTTTAAAAAAATAGGATTTCTGGGGGCCTTCAATATGTTGATGGACACTGACTCTTTTAACCTTTTCCTCTCTAGATCTATTTACATCTAATGTAGTAATTCTCAGTGGCTGATGGGAGTATTTTAAATTATTCTAAATTGCTGCATCAGGTTGGAAAATGTTAAGTTTTCAGGCAAAATGGATTTTCCTGCTATCATAAAATGATATATTTCTTGCCTTTTTTAATTCCTAAGAGAAAAATGATTTTTTTTTTTTTTGTGGTACTGGGGACTGAACCCAGGGGCATTCTACCTCTAAGTTACACCCCCGGCCCTATTTTATTCCTTATTTTGAAACAGGGTCTCACTTAATTGTGGAGGGCCTCACAAGTTGCTGAGGCTGGCTTCGAACCTGCGATCCTTGTGTCTCAGCCTCCCAAGTACTGGGATTACAAGTGTGCGCCACCATGCCTAGCTCACAAAGCAAGAATTCTGAAATTGGAACTTCTCATGCTGGTTAAGGTAGTGCTTGAACATTTCAAAGGGAACAACCTTATCTTTGTTTATGTCTGCTTTTACAAAGTATTTTAATACTTAAGATGATTATTTGCCAAAATATTAAGTTGTAGAAAAGATTTTGTAAAGCCCCAAAGATTCTGAGAAAAAAATCTGACAATTTTTTAAGATGGGAGAATACTTTTTCTTTGCGGTACCGGGGATTGAACCCAGGGGCGTTCTACCTCCACGCTACACCCCCGGCCCTATTTTTTATACTTTATTTTTGAAACCGGGTCTCACAAAGTTGCGGAGGGCCTCACTAAGTAGAGAGAGAGAGAGACAGGGAGAGAGAGAGAAAGAGAGCTGAGGCTGGCCGCAAACCCGGATCCTCCGGTCTCCGCCTCCCAAAGTACTGGGATTACAAGCATGCGCCACCATGCCTGGCGGGAGAATACTTTTAAGAGGTAAGTTGTTGAAACTATTTTAATTTTTCTGAGTAAAAAATGGTTTGCACTAAATGCTTTAAATATATATATGCGATATACATTATACACACATACTATATATTGGGGGGCACACGGGGGATTGAACCCAGGGGCATTCTACCTCTGTGCTACACCCCCAGCCCTATATTTTTTTTTAGTTTTGAAATAATGTCTCACTAGGTTGCCAAGAGTCTCACTAAGTTGCTGAGGCTGGCCTCAAACCTGTGATCCTCTTGTTTCAGCCTCCCAAGTACTAGGATTATAGGCATGCACCGCCACACCCAGCTTAAGTATATGTATTTTTAAAACTCTTGGAACAAAAAATATATCTAGGAAAAATTTACAATAAAGTGGGAGTTTCTTTTAGCTCTATCTAGTTTGGTTATATAACAGAAACATTGTTTTGTTTGCCAATTTAAGTTATTAAATTATATTTGATGTAAGCAACCAAAATTTATGGTACTTACATAGGAAGGTACTGTGCTCAAACAGAACACTGAAGAAACAAAATATGATAGCCTAAAATATTCCGGTTGACAATTTTTTGGTGTAAAATTTATTCATTTGTACATCATATATTTATTGAGTATGCACGTTTGGATTGAGGCCAAATTTTCTCTTTTACTATTGTTGTGCAAAATCAACTACCAATTTTATTATAAGTTAACTTGTATTATGGTTTCAAAATTATATCTGAGTACCTCTCAAAACAAAAAATATATTCTGAAGTAACTTTTTCCTAGTCAATGTATTCTGTATTGGAAAACACAAACATATCATAGCCAATAACTGAATGTCTTATTTTCTCATTTTGAGAAAAAGCAAATACTAAGTTTTTCATTTATAATATTTCCAAAGAATACCAAACATAAGACATATGTAGATATGTTTCTATACCTACAAATTCATACCTCTCTATGTTAATACTGCTGTTGATTTGGAAGAAGTCTCTGATCTTAATGAGATTAAAGATAGGGGAAGGTACTTCGCCTGAAATATCATTATTAATAAAGATGCATCTTCCCTCACAGTCCCTTGAGTCCATTAGGAAGTGAGAGGTATGAAGATGGACTTGAAGACAAAAGAAAAAATCCACCAGCAACCTCACCAAAAATGGCAATGTCAGGGAAACACTGCTAAGAAAAGTGATAGGAAATTACCTACAAATGTGTGAGTAGGTTTCTTTCAACTAGCACATTTTGTATACTCACTGTGCTCAACACAAGTTTGCTTCTATCCCAAAGACAAGACACTGTATCATGTTATTTATACAAGACATTTTTCAAAGGATAAAACTAATATGGTGACAAAAATTTAAAAATGTGTGGAGGGGGAGAATAGGTGATTACTCACATAAAAGAGACACTGGAGAACTGGAGAACTCTGAGCTTTTAGGGTAATGCAAACGTTCCATATTTTGTTTGGGGTGATGGTGAATAGGGTGTGTATAATTCCCAAAAGTCAATGAACTGAATCCAAGAAATGTCTGGGTTTTTGTTGTTGTTGTTTTTTGTGGTACTGGGGATTGAACCCACAGGCTTCTACCTCCAAGCTATGCCCCCAGTCCTATTTTATTTTTGTAGTTTGAAACAGGATCTTTCCAAATTGCTGAGGGTGAACTTGAATCTGCAATCTTCCTGTCTCAGTCTCCCTAGTACTGGGATTACAGGCATGTGCTACCATGCCCGGAGAAATATGCATTTTATTATATGTTAATTCAACCTTAATAAAATAGGCCACCCTTGTACTAGGGATCAAGCACCTACGTCAGAATAGGAAAGCTACACAGGTTTTGAAGCTCCTTGGAAATCAAAGGTTCACAGAATGGTTTAAAAATGAATGAGTACTTAGAATTCTACACACCATTATATCTAATATAAGTATTTATTCCAAAACAACTTGTTTTTTTAGATTATGTACTTTTCCCTAAGATTGACTGCCCTTACTTAGTTCTATTACTATAGATGGTGGAGGACAAATTATTCAAGATTTACCACATTGTTAGTCAAAACAATGAGGAATTAAATGTCAAGGCTCTGATTATCTTCAAGTCATCTTTTGAGAGATAGCTATTATATAAATATACATTACTACTTCTTTTAACCACCTGTGAAAAAACAAACATAAAGCAAATTGGCTATTTACAACCAAAAATATTGGACATTGGCACAGCACTAAACTTAGCACTTCCAGAATGAACCGCAAGGATAGCATTAGAGTTCAAATAACTCAAAATGTTGATTTCTCAATCATTTCCCAGTTCCCCACACCTCCCCCAAAGAAATTAACTTTGAAGAGTTTATTTGATTAAGCACAATTTGAAAGCAGAGGATTAAAAAGTGAAAAAGGTGGTGCAGAAATTAGCAGAGGTGGCACTACCTGAAAGCTCATCAGAAAGGGGAGTGAGAACAATATCAGGCAAGAAGGGTTTGGAAGTATGGATCAGAACAGGAGCACTTTTAGCACTGCGTATATAGGCCGATGGCAGAGCACATTCACCAATGGATCGGCTTCTCATGGCTTTAAAAAAGGAAAAGAAAGAAGTGGGGAAGGAAAAAAGAAGAGTGACTATAATGAAAGGCTTGTGTCACAGAAAAAGCAGCAACAGAGAAAACTAAAAGATACAAAGGAAGGAAATTTTAAATTAAAACATTTCAGCAGGGCAAATACTGGCAAGCTGTAAGAAAAATCAGAGAACACACATTTTTGAATGTAGGTTTTTTTTATGTAAAGCAGGAAAATCCCTTTTATTATTAGCAATTACAATGGAATAGCATTAAAAACAGCAGACACTTTTTAGCACAATGTTCTCAAAACCAAGAATTGAGAAATTTGTTGAATGCAAACATTAAAAGGTACTCAATATTATTATTTCAAATAAATTTTTGGTACCATAGTTGGGCATTTCTCTAGCCAATTCTGAGCCATTCTTCTTAATGAAGGTGAATTCTAAGAACAAACCATTCCTATTTTCATACTCTTCCCCAAAGTTTCCAAGTCACTCATAGGTCTTTTTTAGAAAATTTTACATAAGTCATAATCAAAATGATTTACTCTCATGGTTAGCATTTGTTCCTGGTAGGAGAAGAATGCTTAATCAAATCAGTATCTCTTGTTCATAATAAAGTATAATACTGTAATTAAAATTTTAAGTAGAAACATTTATAGAAAACAGAATTTGCAATCAACATTAAGAATCAGGTTCTTGAGAAAAAGACAGTTTTGTGCTCATTCAAATCATAAACATCATATAAAAACTTTAAAGATTATGTTTTTAAGGATAAAAACTTTAAATTACTTTTTTAAAACTGCATTTGTATTTAATAATTTCTTTCTCTTTTTCCTTTTTGTGGTCTTGGGGATTGAACCCGTGGGCATTCTACCTCTGAGCTACATCCTCAGCCCATTCTATTTTTTTTTCTTTTTTTTTTTGCGGTACTGGGGATTGAACGCAGGGGCGTTCTACCTCCGCGCTATGCCCCCGGCCCTATTTTTATACTTTGAGATCAGGTCTCACGAAGTTGCGGAGGGCCTCACTAAGTAGAGAGAGAGAAAGAGACAGGGGGAGAGAGAGAGAGAGAGAGAGAGAGAGAGAGAGAGAGAGCGCGCGCATGCGCAAGCTGAGGCTGGCCGCGAACCCGGATACTATGGTCTCCGCCTTCCAAAGTACTGGGATTACAAGCGTGAGCCACCACGCCTGGCCCCATTCTATTTTTTATTTTGAAACAAGGTCTCACTAAGTTATTGTGTGCTGGCCATGAACCTATGATCCTCATATCTCAGTCTCTCAAGTACTGGGATTACATGTTATAATTTCTTAAAGAGTCACTAGTTCACAAAATTAAAGATGAATTTCAGTTCACTTAGAAATAAACTACTAATTTGAACTTCTTAGAGGTTTCAACTTTTAGTGCAGGGATTACTGACTAAATGAAGTTTTATGTATTGTTATGTATGAGAAGAGGACTTAAACAATACTGTATAATATCCAACATAACAGTGAAAGGGACAAAAAAAATAGTTTGAATGTTAATTCAAAATCCTGGGGGTTCCTGATTACTGGAAACAGTTCTCTAATGCCTAAATTCCTTAGTTTGTCATATAGGTCTTTATGACTTGGCTACAATCAACCAGTCACTGAGACTTCATGTCTCTACTATCCTTCCATGCTGATGCCACACAGAATTTTATACTCTTCCCTAAAAATTTCATGCTCTTTCATGATAGTATCATGGCTTTGTGTGTTGATAATGTCCTTGTTTTCCTTTTCTTCCTGACAAACTCCTTCATAGTTGAAATATTATCCAATTTAAACAACTCTTTTTGACCGTCCTGTACAATCTTCAACTTATTGGTCATAAAGCAATAAATAAGAACTTCTGCTTTTGCAAAGTTTACAATCTATTTTTTGTGGATTGTTTATTTTTATGTTAGCCTCCTCAACTTTTCAAATGTAAGACCTAAGCCGGGCATGGTGGTGCATGCTTGTAATCCCAGTACTTGGGAGGTAGAAACAGGAGGATCACAGGTTCGAGGCCAACCTCAGCTAGTGAGGCCCTCTGCAACTTAGTGAGACCCTGTTTCAAAATAAAGAATAAAAAAATAGGGCTGGGGGTATAGCACAGAGGTAGAATGCCCCTAGGTTCAATCCCCAGTACCAAATGTAAGACCTATATACCCTCTCCTTGAATCCCTAGTACTTGGCACATAGGTGCTCCATAAATTTTTAATTAATAGTGATATTTGGGTAGGAGTTTAGCATAATCATTTGAAAACAAAAGCTTCAGATTGTGAAGATACTGAAGAGAAAAAACCCATTAACTTAACAGTAATAATTTAGTTTATAATTGAAAAATGATCATGGATTTTTTCCAAAAAGTTATGAATATTGGCAAAATATAGAATTTTTTTTTTGCGGTACCGGGGATTGAACCCAGGGGCGTACTACGTCCACGCTACACCCCCGGCCCTATTTTTTTTATACTTTATTTTGAAACCGGGTCTCATGAAGTTGCGGAGGGCCTCACTAGGGAGACAGGGAGGGAGAGAGAGAGAGAGAGTGAGAGAGAGAGAGAGAGAGCGAGCGCGCTAAGGCTGGCCGCGAACCCGCATCCTCCGGTCTCCACCTCCCAAAGTACTGGGATTACAAGCGTGCGCCACCACGCCCGGCCCAACATACAGGATTTTAAGAGCTATTTTTAGGTACATCTATGTGCAGCAAGATGTGAAAGACTGGAATAATTAAGATACTGGCAACTATTTTCCTTCGGTGTATGGCTTGCCATATGTTTTAAAAATAAGTATACTTTGCCGGGCATGGTGGCGAACACCTGTAATCCCAGTACTTGGTAAACTGGGAAAGGAGGATCACAGGTTCGAGACCAGCCTCAGCAATGTAGAGATTCTTAGCAACCTAGTGAGACCCTGTTCAAAACAAAAAATAAAAAGGGCTGGGGTATAGCTCTGAGGTAGAATGACATTGGGTTCAATCCGCAGTACCACACAAAAAAAAAGTAAGTATATTTTTTAAGATTGAACCCATATACAAAATGTCAGAATCTGACCCTATTTGAATTCTTCCCAGCTTCTCCTTCTTGTGAAAGTGACCAAGGATGTTATAATCCAATTTGAAATAATAAACATTATGTTGGCTTCAAGATAATCACTCATTAAAACTTGATTAAAAGCCGGGCGTGGTGGCGCACGCTTGTAATCCCAGTACTTTGGGAGGCGGAGACCGGAGGATCCGGGTTCACGGCCAACCTCAGCGCGCATGCGCGTGCGCGCGATCGATCGATCGATCAATCGATCTCTTGCTCTCTTTCTCTCCTCTCTCCCCTCTCTCTCTCTCTCTCTCTCTCTCTCTCTCTACCTAGCGAGGCCCTCCGCAACTTCGTGAGACCCGGTTTCAAAAATAAAGCATAAAAAAAATAGGGCCGGGGGCATAGCGCGCAGGTAGAACGCCTCTGCGTTCAATCCCCGGTTCCGCAAAACAAACAAACAAACAAACAAACAAAAAAACTTGATTAAAACACATAAGCAAAACAAAGAGCTGCTTATAAAGGTAAAGTATACAGTTATAACCAGACATAATTTTTAAAGATTTAAAAAACAAACTAAATGGAATCAAGTATTAGATTTCACAAGTAAACTACTCATTTTTCTTTTTTCCTTGGCGAATAACAATTCCTTCTGCTCCTTCCTTTCCACTACCAACTTGGAGGATAGGGTTGGGCAATTCCCTTGGAACTTTTTCTATATTTGCAGTGGCATGTTTGTGTCATAATTCTGAATGAATTCTTCAAAAATGCACCCTCCTTTTGTTACTAAACTGCGTGTTTATGCATAACCGGAATTCCATCAAGTGCCACACAACAGTCCAAACCTTACTGTAGAAATTACTTACAAGAAATTGACTATTGAGATCTTTTGTGATTAATCCAAATACTTAGAATCTTTGTATAGCTACTAACATTTCTATTACTGGATATATTCCTAAGCCACATGCTTCAGTGATCTTAAATCGATGCTTTATGTATAAAGAAAGTTAGTATGTAAAATATAACATTGAAAAGTAAAATCAGATTTTCAAACTCATAAGCTTGTCTATTTGGAAAGCATCCTATCATCCTATTTTTTTTTTTTTTTTGCAATACCGGGGATTGAACCCAGGGGCGTTCTACCTCCGCGCTACACCCCCGGCCCTATTTTTTTTATGCTTTATTTTGAAACTGGGTCTCACAAAGTTGCGGAGGGCCTCACTAGTAGAGAGAGAGAGAGAGAGAGAGAGCTGAGCATCCTCCGGTCTCCACCTCCCAAAGTACTGGGATTACAAGCGTGCGCCACCACACCCGGCCTATTTTTTGCACCAAGAAAGAAGGGAGAGGGAAGGAAGAAGGAAGGAAGGTGCTCCACATAAATTCACCTTGGACTATACAGACTTCTTTTTTTTGCAGTACCGGGGATTGAACGCAGGGGCGTTCTACCTTCGCGCTACACCCCCGGCCCTATTTTTTTATACTTTATTTTGAAACCGGGTCTCACGAAGTTGCGGAGGGCCTCACTAGGTAGAGAAAGAGAGAGAGACAGGGAGAAAGAGAGAGAGCTGAGGCTGGCCGCGAACCCGGATCCTCCGGTCTCCGCCTCCCAAAGTACTGGGATTACAAGCGTGCGCCACCACGCCCGGCT